>CATKUY010000478.1:0-15590 GCA_949802685.1 Dicyrtomina minuta
TTATGACCACTACTGTTGATCCACCTGAAGCTGGACCAGCGAGGTCATCTGTGTCACTTACTAGGCACTCATCTTTTGTGTTGATGTCAGTCCGGAGACATTTCGAAACTGGTTCTCCTGAACCTGAATTCATCTTGGAATCATTAACTTTACCGCTTGACCTAATGAAATATAAACAACAAAATTCACATTTAATTAAATAGTAAATAAATAGCGAAAGAGTAGGAATTTTTTAAAAACTTTAAAATTTTAATACGGCATTGATAGCTGTAAAATATTGCTACAGGTATAATAGGGTAAGAAAGGGATAGTGGAATCCGAAAGTCCATTTCACTAAAAGTTGCTTACACAATATTATTTTAAAACATTTTTTTTTCAATCTTGCCGTCACCCACAACTGTTTTTTGTGGTTCTACTTTAAAAAAGAACACTCAAACTTACCAAATAATTTAGATGTTGAAATAAAATGATTTTAAATCCAGCGACTGTTCGAACTGAACAATTGTATTCCGTCCATAGCGATGGACTAGATTAACAAAAAATGCAATATGGGATTTTCATGACTTTCAGACTTTCGTACAGCTGCATAGAATAGAAATAGAATTTAGTTGTACACTGGAGAGAGTGACAGAGGGATCCTGACAAACAATATTTTTACACGAAAAAAAAGAAGCTAAGGCGACTGAGACACGTAGCATAAATATATTTTAGTTCTTGCTCTCGTTAAGTGTAAGCGACACATAAAAACTGGAGACTGGAAATTGCTTCGGCTTCGTTCTGTGTACTATGGGCTATAAATAGAAAAGGTTCAACTCCAACCCTCCTGCCTCCTGAAGCTACATATAAGATAATTACTGAAACAAAGCAATCTTAAGTTTCTATGTAAAGTATACTGTGTTTTGCCTTAAAAGATAAAAACAGCTAAGGGGCAGGCAGGGCCTATAGACTAGAAGAAAGACGACTAAAACCCAATACTCCAAGTGTGGGCGTAATTACTCTTCAGGAATAATATCTGTACATGGAAACATAACGTGAATCAAGCATCCAAAAATCAAAATGAGCTATCTTTTCTTACTGGGCTAAAATCAAAATGTCCTAATTTTAAATTATTTGACCATGGGTGCGGGTGGCCAGATAAAAACCTAATTAATAGTAATTGACTAAATTATCGCATATCATTTGCGCTATTAGTAAGATACAGTCAATATTCGAAATATGTTAAAGTTTTTTAGATACTACTTTTCCATATAGGTACTTACTATAGGGCGTACATACCATTCTTGAATTTAATTATGTAGATGTTGATTTTCTAAAGCATGTAAAGGAATTTACATAAATAATTTCTAATCTACCTACGTATATTGGTATAGACATTATAATTTTAAGATAGCTGTATTTGGTTGGCCATTAGGTCAATTAACTGTTTTAATAATTTTTTACACTTTAAAAATTAAAACCTAGGTATTATGTAATTATTATGTAGATGCAAAATCAACTAGTAGACGACGACGTCGGACGACAACATTAACATATTAACTAACATTAGAGCAGGGTTGCGTCTTGGTGGACAAATGAGCTCACAGCTCTTCGAGTGGGTGTAACCACCCTCTTTAAGAGAGTGGGTCGTCACGAACGTGACCCTGTTATTTGGAGGGAGTATAAGGAAGCTCGCAATGTTTATTTGTCTGCTGTTCGATGTGCAAAACGAAGGTCATGGACCGACTTTTGTGGCAGTGTAAGTAAGTATGGGGATGCTGTAAAGTGTCTTCGGAGTCTGGAGGGCAATGTGACCAGGACACCGGGGTCAATTCATGATGATGTGACGAATCAGTCTACGACGTCAATGAATGAGACTCTGGATGTCCTTCTTCGGCATCACTTTCCTGGGCTAGATAGTGGGGAGCGGCATATCATGGAGCATGGTATGGGCTCACTGGAATTGCATGGCTGCTCAGGGATCATCACTGAGAGGAAGGTGCAGAATGCTGTTTGGAGTTTTAGTCCATACAAGTCTGCGGGGGCTGATGGTATTCAACCTGTGCTATTGCAGAGGAGTTTACCGGTGATTTTGGGGCGGTTGGTTGCTCTTTATCAGGCTTGCCTGGCATTGGGCACTGTACCGCTGTGCTGGAGAGTGGCTAGGGTAGTATTTCTACCTAAGCCTGGTAGGGGGGACTACTGTAAGGCCTCCTCATGGAGACCTATACAACTAGCCCCTGTTTTGTTAAAGGTCCTAGAAAGACTGGTAGACGGGCACATCAGGACACCTGAGTTGGAGAGCAGGCTTAGGGCTAATCATCAGTTTGCGTACTTGAGGGGTCTTTCCACGGATGCGGCTATTCATAGAATAGTAGCGTATGTGGAGAGAGCCCTTGAGTCGGGACTGATGGTTCTGGGTGCCTTTGCCGACATTGAAGGGGCCTTTAACAATGTACTATTCAGTGCTATTACTTCAGCATTGGATAGGTTTGGTATTTGCTCTTTGCTGAAAAGGTGGATCAACTTTATTCTTAGACATAGACGGGTGGTGTCTGAGATTAGTGGTTGTTCTAGGGAACGGACGGTGGTTAGAGGGTGTCCGCAAGGTGGGGTAATTTCACCCCTCCTGTGGAACTTGGTTATGGATGGTCTTTTGACTAGGCTTAAGCAAAGGGCGTCGTCTACTCTGTCACAAGGGTATGCCGATGACACAGGGGTGCTTCAAAGCGGCAAGGTGCTCCGTACACTCACACATCGGGTCACTGATGGTCTAGATATTATCAGTGTATGTATGTATGTATGTATGTATTGTAGTATTGTGTTTTGAACCTCTAGGGTTATACACACTACAAAGTTTCTTTAGGTTTCAATTTTACCTCGCGGACACCTCATAGGCTGAGAGTGTCCTTGAGATATTGAACCATAGAACTTATTATTAATACTAGTTCTGTTGCCGAACCACGCTATTGTATAAGAGATCTAGGAAACGATCGTCCACTGTGAGATACGTTATTTAAACTCGAAGCCATCGAGATAATGAAACTGTTAAGGTCTGCGGGGCTTTACAGGATTCTAGAGGCATTGCCAGTATCAATAGACTAAGCCTCCAGAGCTGTATACCCCGTTCACCATACCTATATGATGAGAGAGTCGTTATATGGACGTGGGTCTATATCGTGCATACTGGAGGAGCGTCAGTGGTTCTGGCGAGTGAGAACGCATGTGAACAGTGTGGACTGAGAGGGAGTGGTTGCAGAGGGCATACACCCCTGGAAACACACAGGCCTGAGGAGAGTCAGCAAATTACGTCTGCTGATCGTCACTCATCGCTGCCCCCACTCCCCCATCAGCCCTCCACTGATCACACGCCCTCCAAACGTCTCCCCACCTCCACTCCCCAACCTCAGCTACGAGACCACACAGCACGATCCCTCACCGTGAGTACTCGTGTTAGAAAGGCTCGTATAATATATGTGAACATATATTTTTTCACTCATTGCCTTCCGTATCTCTTGTAAGCCGTTTACCACGAGACCACGAAGTACTCCTTAGATATTATCAGTGACTGGTGTGTGGAGGTGGGACTGAACCTTAATGCTGAGAAGACTGAGTTGATTCTGTTCACAAGGAACACCAGGCTCTCTCCCCATTCTGTGAGGTTTAGGAGAGTGAGCCTGGAGATCCGGAGAACAGTTAGGTACTTAGGCGTTGTACTGGACAAGCACTTGACCTGGATGCCACACTGCAAGTCAGTGGAAAGCAAGTCGCAGGTTACCTTGGCTAGATGCAAACGCATGGTTGGAAGGAAATGGGGTCTATCTCCCACCGTGGCGAGATGAGCTTATACTGCCCTTGTCCGTCCAGTGATGGAGTATGGGGTTGTGGCTTGGGCTCCTGCACTGGAGAAAAGCTCGTATGTTAGTCTTTTGGGTAGGGTACAGCATCAAGCGTGCCTTATGATTACGGGTGGGCTTCGATCGACGCCTAGGGCGGCGATGGAGTGTCTTATCGGCCTCATACCTCTGGACATCTGTCTAAAGGCGGTGGCTGTCAGGTCTATGCATAGGCTGAAAACGAGGGATTTGTGGACGAAAAATCCTTTTTTTGGGGGCTCAACCAGCCATACTGTGATTTGTGAGAGGTGGGGCTCTTTTGTCCCTATTCTCCAGATGCCAGTGGACTGGATGTATAGGAGCCTTGAGAATAGAAGGTTTACTGTTGAACTTGGGTTGCGAGTGGATTGGGCTTGTGACCAATCGCTTTTGGGGGGTGGGGTGGTTTGCTTCACTGACGGCTCACGTGATGGTGATAATGCTGGCTGTGGAGTTATGATTGAGGACAGAAACCAGGGAGTAACTCTTATGGCTTCGTCTGTGTATCTTGGTGCTGATGCCTCTGTATTCCAGTGTGAGACCCTTGGTATCTCCTTGGCGGCCCATTGGCTGCTGGAGAATGGCACTAAGGATCTTCTGGTCAGAGTATTCAGTGATAGTCAGAGTTCTTTGCGAGCACTGTCCAAGCCTTACACTGTCTCGAGTGTCGTGTGGGACTGTCACACTAACCTCAACAGACTTGCTGAGAGGGGTTGTGAGGTTGTGTTAGTATGGATCCCCGCGCACTCGGGTTTCAGGGGTAATGAGGAGGCGGATAGGCTGGCGAAGGCTTCGCATGATGGGAGTTGCGTTAGGCAGTTTGGTCCAAGACCAATCGTTCCAGTCCCACTCTCCGCTGTCCACTGCGCAATTGCGCAGTGGGCTAGACGTGAGCATGAAAGACAATGGACTGGACTACGCAACTGTAGACAGGCCAAGCTCTGGATATCGGCACCACTTTACGGCAATGCGTCGTTGGTGCGTTATCCCAGAGATCAATTAAGATGGTTGATTGGGCTAGTAACGGGACATGGGGCTTGGGGAGCTTACGGTTGGAGGATTGGAGTGTTGGACTCCCCTACGTGCGTGCACTGTGGGGAGGAGGATGATACACCAATTCACTATTTGACTGTGTGCCCTGCCTTTGTACTTGTGAGAAACCTCTATCTTGGGGGGTGTCTTATATCATTGGATTTGTTGGGTCAGGCGTCGGTGGCTCAGTTAGTGGCGTTCTCGCGCTCTACTGGCAGGCTTGCGATTTGATCTGGTTTTTTTTTCTGCTATTTTTCGAGGGGGAGTCTGCAATAGGCCATAATTATAAAGGCCTCGGCGGCGTTGGTCCCTTTGGGACCGAACCCCTGTCATATAATAATAATAATAATAATAACATTAGAGCATCAGTGGAACTATAGTATGTTGTGCTTTTTCCAGTCCTTGACTTATGCAGGTTTGCGCGGATGGGTTTGAACCTGCTAAATCAGTTTTACAACTTTTTGTTATTTTACTGTTTTAATTTATGATTTTTGTACTTCTAAGAATTGGAACTTTCAAAAACTTTCCAAGAAAACATCATCACATCAAAGACCAATTTCGAAATTAGCAGTTTAATTCATTGTATGGCTAATACAATTAAGTTGTGAGAAATAGTGACAAATTATAAGTAACTAATTGTGATGAGTTCAAAATCAAAAAGACCCAGGAATTCCTCTCGTGAAGGATGTGAGGCAGATGCATACACATCAACAGGATTAAATTCAGATGCGAAGGCTGATCCATCTACATCCAGATCCGCTACTTGTGACAATGTTGATATTCATAATGGAAGTATTGTATTTACAGTTGACGTAAGTGATTTTTAGTAATTAAAATTCAATCTAAAAATTTTGCACATTATATAATATATCAAATTGTATAAGCTGCCAGCTATAAAAATATAAAATTAAAAAACAAGGGCTAAAGCCCTTGTTTTTTGGTAGCCTTAACAGTAATATGGGGTATTAATCTTTATTGCTAAAATCGGTATTAAAAAATTGCTATTTAAAATTTAATTATAATTAAAAAAATTAAATGTAATAAATTGCAATTTAAATAAATTTTTTGTTTTTAAGAGCTTCAAAATCATATATTGCATGTCAAATGTCATTGAGAAATGCAAAAATGAGATGAATTATGTAGACATGTAGAAATAAGGGGATATTGAAAATTTGAATTTCCCGCCAAACCTAAAATGTCAAATTTCGACCGGTTACTCTCTTCAAATATAAAGAACTGATGTATCAAAATGACGAAAATGAGGAGAAGAACAATATGTTTTGCGATTGGCGCGCGAATTATGAAAGCTTTAATTTAAAATTGGACATTTAAAGTTAATTATGATTAAAAGAAATAGCAAATTGAATAATTTTCGATTTTGAAAGAATTTCATATTTTTTATTTTAAAAGAGCTTCAAAATGACATATCGCATGTCTAATTCGGTTAAGAATTGCCAAAGGTTGCTAAATTATGTAGATAGGTAGGAAAGGTAGGAATAACTGGAGTAATCTTTTTGATTTTTTAAACCTTCCTTCCGAAGTTAGAGATACTGTTATTTCAGCGCGTGGTAAAAAAAGCAAACCTATCAGAGACCACTTAAAAAGTTTGGAATACGAAAATTGGTGCAAACTTCCTCAAAAAGGTCAAGGAGTGATACAATTTGCTGAATGTCCTCAAGCTAATACGTGGATTCATTCAAAAAATGGACTTTCCTCATCGGAATGGACCAACGCTTTAAAAATGATTGGAAATGTTATGCCAGTTAACGCCATACCGCGACCTGACCAAGGATCATTCCGCTGCAGACATGGTTGCAGAGAGACAGAAACTTTAGGCCATATCCTTGGAAAGTGCCCCCGGGGGGAGTTAATACGTAACAACCGACATCATGCTGTAAGGCGTTTGATTGCAGATGCTATGAAGATATCAGGGTGGAAGGTTTTGCAGAGGTAGGAATGCACAGGAGATGGTTCTATATTCTATATATCTATATATGGTTCTGATATTATTGCTTACAACCAACGAACAAGAAAAGGTTTAATTTTGGATCCCACCGTTAGAATGGAGCAAAATGACAGGGATCAAGCTGAAGCAGTAAACAGAGAGAAAAAAGATATTTATAATTCTTGCATTCCGTACTTTCAACAGAAACTTGGGTTGGACGAGATTGAGGTGATTGGACTTTATGTCGGAGCTCGGGGTACGATTACTAAATTTTTTCTGGACTTCATGAAATCTCAAGCATTAACAGCCTTTCTTGTTGAAGATATTGTCACGACAGTGCTGAAGAAATCAGTACAGATTTGCCAACATCATTTATTTTCTACAGTTCCTAATGCCTAATTGGCTACATTAAATAAAAATTTTATTCATTATTCTATCTCTATTTATTTTTGGATAACAAATTTTTGTTAACGTATACTGAGTCTATTAGGCTACCCTCGTTGGAGGACAGTGTTAAGTTTGTTCTTTTGAATAAATGTTATCTTTCTCTCTTTGTGTGTACTATATATAGATTCTACCCGTGATACTTAACAATCTTCAAATCCTCTCTCGAAAACATTTGCTAAACGTCCGCCTTGTTAATCGATTGTGTCATGATATCGCCACATCGGTCCTCCTTAAACGAAATGCTTGTAGCATCACTCTGGAACTACGTGCAGTGGAGTTTGATAGTGATGTCAATCTGAATTCTGACGACGAAATATCAAGTAATAATGAAAATGAAAATAAATATGAGCATATCCCGCCTATTGTCCGATATTACAGCCCACGACCATCACCATATATCATCCCCCCAGGTCTAATTCAATTAATCTCTTCGTCGCCAAATTTCCTATCTAACAGTATAAAATTTCGTCCAGCATGTGCGACAACTGCTATTGGAAATATAGGCTAATTCCCAGCTAATGCGAAGGACCATCTAAATCTAACAGAAGAGGAACTCAAGAAATTTTATTTACACTTTGCGAAGACAATTAAGAAAATTTCATTTCCTAGCAAAATTTCTGCGTCAAGCTCTCAAAATCTTCTGTTTGTTCAATTTCCTAATTTGATTTGTCTGGATCTGGAAAACTTTGAGGAGTTTCGACGCCCTCAAGACCAATTACTCCAAGACGCAATCCAAGTTTTTCATTTTCCACCGTCACAAGAAGTCCAAGAATCAAATTTAAATCAAATTTTAAAATTACAAAAAATTTATTCAGGAGCACAAAAGACCTCTTATAACAAAATGCAGTTAATCGACAAAATCGTGGATATCTCACCCAGTCTGCAAGCCATTACAGATTCGAACATGATAGTACTTTGGATGCTGAACAAAAAAAGGAAGGCCCAACTTATTAAAAGTCTTCACTACGATCCTCCCCACGGGTCCCTGAATTCCTTTTCGGACCAGCCCAACATTGCAGATAATTTATCCCTACTCAAGCTGAATGCATTTACAGTTAATCTCGGCAAGCTGAGAGGATTTTCTACTGTAATGTATGACAAACTGACTATCAATCTTAACATTATTTTAAACGGAAGCAAAGATACCTTAGAATACTTAGAACTCCATGTAAATCCGAACGATTTCCGTATCAATGTGTCAATTCCGCCGCTGAAAAATTTCAAATGTTTGAAATTGGTCGATAACAGGTGTATTGGCAAAAAGTGTGATACACGTGAAGCTGATGCGGAGTGGGCCCGAGCTCCTATTTTTAAATTTGAAAACCAAGAAAATCCAAACAGAATCCCGCCGGATTATTTTCCGGCTCTGTCCAAAGTGTTTCTTGATGTTGATCCTCCTCGAATTAACATGGACAACAAACTGCTGGAATGTTTTGCCTTCACCCATCCGCACCAGGGGGTAGATGATCAAAGTAATAACAGTGGGGCCACTATGTCAAGCGTGACCACTTTAGAGCTGACCACGTTTCCTTTTGCACATAACGAATTAGGAAAATGGTTTCCAAATGTGCGGTATTTAAAAATCAAATATGTGTCTGGTTGTAGTAGACTTTCTAATTGGGTCTGGGGATCATTTCCAAAATTGGAGAAACTTGAAATTTATGATTTTCGTCTACATGAGGACATAACAAATGTCGATGGTTTCTTTACTGGAATTCCTCAAGGCGTATGCACTAACGAGCAACACACCCTAACGGTAACTCTCAGATTTTCGTGAGATATTTTTTTTTGGAATGCTCATCACTGATGTACTATTATGACCCTAAAACTTGTTGCGCACTCGAATGTTTAAACACCTAAAAAAATTAATGACGTAATTTTAAAATTGCTTGAAAATAAAAATGGCGATTTTCTTATGGCGTTTTGTATGCTAAATAAAAGTGACAACAGGGTCCCCCCTGTGCACTTTTGAAAATTTTAAACGTTTTATCAAGTTGGAACCGTATTATAAAAAATGTGTTTAAAAACCAAGATATGCATTTCTGAAACTTTAAACTGTCATATATACACTAGGAGTCGTGTTATTGAATACTATACCAATAACCTGAGCAAAGAGGTAGTGGTAGGAAGGAGGGGGGAGAGTGCAACATAAATGTGTGAGAATGTTGAAAATAATAATTACAAAATAGTTGTAAGAAACTTATTGCATATATAACAACAAATTGAATAAATATATACTCACAATGACCTACCACATGTACAAAAAATGTACAGCTTTATCTACAACTTTGAATATACAAGTTGCTGTTGGGGTCAGGGGGAGGGGCTAAGGGGGTGAAGGAGGGTGACGATTAACAGTGATAATAATAAAGTAAAATTATCCGGGAATATCTACGCAGCCAAGAATTCCAGAAATGGAGCGCTCCACCTAGTAAAGGCAGAAGGGTGATTCAGCTCCAAAAAAAGGCAGGTAATAAATGGATTGTCAACAAAAACGGACTTTTGTCATCCAAGTGGGTCACACCAATAAAAATAAGCAGCAACGTACTCCCAGTTAACGCCACCTCTGGTCCTGGCCAAGAATCTAGCCGATGCAGACACTGCAGCGAGATTGAAACCCTAGGACATATTCTGGGCAAATGCACCAAGGGCGAGCTTCTGAGGAACAACAGACACCACACCGTTCGTTCCATTATAACATCTCATTTTTAAAAGATGAGATAGGAAGTATTTGAGGAAGTGTCATGTCTATCCTCCGGCATCGCAGAGGCAGGCACTCCAAGAAGAGTCGACATTTTTGCTTTCAAGCGCGAGTCAAAAATTAGTCTAATTTTAGACTTGTTAAAGGCTTGATTTAGTTTAGATTCTAAAAACCTTAGAATTTTCATACTTCCAGAAGTTAACAAAAAATCGAGAAAAACTGATATTTGTTTGCTTACAAAAGGATTATGTATACGTTTGGTCGGTCTTTTTCCCAAAATCTTGCAGTTTTAAAACTTTTTAAAGTCTTGAATGTGAGAGTTTTAAATAAACTAGATTTTTATAGGTACTTTTTAATGAGTCTTGGTCTCGACAATACTTTTCTAATCATTGAAAATATGCTTTTGCCTATTTATTTAGTTGTTAAAATTATGACAATATGCTTCAGAAAGGAGTGAAAAACAATTACTTTTCATAAGACCTATTTAGCAAATACAAACCATTTATGACATGATCTATTTCTTTGCTACTGTCGCTGACAGATTTTTAGAAATATAAATAGACAAAAAGGCGTTTATTTGTTTTAGAAACTAATATTCAAAATTTAGAATTTGCATTTTTTTAAATAAACCTGAAGCTGAATATTTAACAGCTGCTATAAAGTGACGGCTTGTGTTTGCATAATAATTTTGTAAATCTTAAGGTTTTTCACAACTCAATTTTTTTTACAGAAATGGAAGTCTGTTTTATTTTTTACATATTAGTTTTAAACATCGAATCTTTTCTTTTACAAAAAAGGCTTAAAGAAAACCGAGTATCTACATTTATATGCTAGCATACATTTATTTATAAAAAATTGTAAAACCAGAATATTTTAATAACCTGAATACAATTGTTTTTTTCGACATTATTAAATAATTTTTTGTCAGTTATGATATTAGTATAACTATATTTGGCTTTATAAAAACCGCAATATAGGTAGTTTTTTTATTGTTTAATCATACAAATTAAATTTGGCATATTATATGTTTTAAATTTAAACAAGAGCGTAATATAATTACCGTAAAATTCATTTGTCAGGTATATATAGTGTTAGTTTCACTATACTTCTTACATGACTGAATCATTGTACACAAATAAACAAAATATAAACATTCAGAAGCAGACTACAAATTGGATGCGTGATTTGAATTATACATTGGGGCTCTTAAAAACTGTACATAAAAAAAATTATCTCTTATGTATATGATTGATTTACAATTTTTGAAATGAACTAAAAGTTTTGCCATAAAATAATATTCACAAACTTTTAAATACCAACATTTAAATCATTTTTCAAACCTGCAAAATAAGCAAATTTTTTAAATGTCTATTTACGCTTGAATATCAACACAATTTGGTCCTGGTCTATGATACTCATGAAAAAAGTGCTGAAAACAAAGGCATGTCCGGCAGCGACTGCATTGAATAAATATTGGGTGTAAGCAGTTATCAGATTCACAGGTTCGAATGTGACGGGACTGAAACGAAAAACATGCTTCTTTAACATTTAAAAAACTTTCTTTATTATCGCTGATTCCAGCTTTGAACCACGCGTATCTTATCATGGGTCTAAAGATAGCAGCAGAAAGCTGGTAGTGAAGTAATGATTGCATTTTTAGAATATTGTTCCTAGAATGTATTGGGTCGTCATCAGAATCTTCATGCTCAAGTTGAACCTGACCTGCTATACGTTTTAACAAATACTTGAATTGCCTATTATACACAGTATCTAAAGGCTGGCAAACCGGAGTACAGCGTTCAGGTATCATGTGAATTTCACAAGATGGCACACCATTTTCGCCGAAACGTGAATGGTAGAGTACAGGATCTACCTGTGCAGTCCAATGATCAAAACATAACAAAACGTCTTTGTTAGCTATTTTTACATGAGGAACGAGTCCATTATCTAGAAAGTACTCTAGTAACGAAGTTGTAAGTTTTCCAGAATGAGAACAAGTAACTAGCACATTTTCTGCCTCAAATACTGTTTGTTGAACTCTGGGTCCAAACCTGCCGCTCTGTTCCTGAAATTATTAAAATTTTGTCCATAATTCCTTTTAGATTTACCTCATGTCTCAATGAAATAGAACCACCCTTTTGTTCCAGCTCACTTTGACCCACGCGGGGTAACAAGTCACGAACAAAGCTTAGCGTTCGTAAAAAGCGGCGTTTATACCCTTATAGTCGTACAGTGACCTTAGGTGAACTTATATGTAAATGTCATATGACTTTGTAGGGAATTTTTTAGCGTTTATGTTCCATGTCATTCTGTCGAAATTAGTTGAGATTTACGCCTTTGAGCGATGATTTAGTGAAACCAGTCACACCCTTTTGATGTGAACTCTATAGTGTAAGAATGTTGCCTGATGTCAACTCGTTTTCTTTCCTGCCACCAAAGATGTAGCTCTTGTTACACAGCGTAAGGGGAAGTTCGACCGGAAAAAATAGGTGGTCCTATTTCATTGAGACAGTGTATTAAACTTCAAAAGTAAAAACAAAAATTGTTTGAATTTAATTAATAAAAATGGGCGGAATTTCAGTGGCTGCTAATATTTGATTAACAATTTATAAAAATTAATGTGAAATTTAATATTAATTATTTATTACTGCCTCAAATGTATATATGATACAGATGTATAGTTTAAAAAACATTTTTTTACATATATAATAGATGGTTAAATTAAGTTTTCAAAACAAAAAAGGGCGATGGAATTAATTGCTGCTTCATCATATTTAAAATTAACAAATCGTACAATTTAATTAACAACTAAAGCAATCAAAAAAGGTTAAAAAAAATGTTTTTGCTTTGATTCCACTTTAATACTATTGTTGGGGCCAAACGATAAAAATAATACTAGTTACCTGAGTTTTAAAGGGAACTGTAAATAAATATAATATAGTTTATGAATTAAAAGTACTGACTTGTAAGCACACAAAAGCTGGACCGCAGACGTTGCCACTTAAGGATATAGTGTGCTGGACCGTGTAGCTATGAGTAACACGATTTGTTGGCGAGCGTGCAAAGCCATACGTTACTGGTTCACCTTAAAATGAAACATTTGATGCTTTTGAAGTTTTGAACAATTTAGTTGATAAATTAAAACAAATTTCTGCAATGTGTTTGAAAGTTAAAGTGACATCACATCATCATCATGTGAGTTTTGTTTAATCACGCCGTTTTCTATTTCTATTGGTCCGCACATGCCACACGTGTTAGCCAATTTCCTTTCAATATCGTTTAAACGACCTCACATGCGATTAAAATAAAAATGATGTTTCGACATTGAAAATAGTCGACCTCCTCAAAGAACGTTAGGACTTGCATCAACTAGTGTAAGGGAAAATATGTTGTACAGACAAATTCACTTAAAAGAGATTCTTTTAAAAAGGTAAACTGCCTAACCATGACAAATTCAAAGCGTTTTGTTGACCACACTATGTTACAATGTTAAAATTTTTTAGTTATAGGATAACTGCTAGATGGAATAATTCAGTTATAAGATAACCGCTAGATGGAATTATTCAGTTATACGATAACCGCTAGATGGAATTATCTGGTTATAAAAAAACACTAGAAGGAATTTTCCAGTGAAGGCGGACTTTGTTCTACCGTCTTTGGTTTTTATAGTCAGTGATGGGACTTTCGTCAGAAAAACAGCCAGACAAACGGATAACTACTTTTTTTGAAAGCTTAAGTTCCAGTGCAGTGTAATCAGTGGAATAGCTTTGAAATGTTTTACATGAAATATAGTGTACATATTTTATTGTTTTACTACAAATAAAAACTATTAATGAACATGTTGAATGATAAATTCAATCCGCCCAAACTAGAAATCCGTTTAACAGTTAAAAGGGAATTCGGTTTTAAGGTACGAATTAGGTCGGTCCTGCGGAGTCTCTTTAAAGTAAATTCGTCTGTATATACATTTTGTACTTATATTATTGTAACAACTTATTTATCAATGTGGTACCTTTAAGTGTGAGTGTTCGTGCCGAAACTATTTCATAATTACAACCCGTTTGGTCCCAGTTAAGAACTTGATCTGAGTTGTAAAATTCTAGCGAATCTTTAATTTCCTTTCGAAATATTTCGGCTCGATTTTGCAAGGCTTCGGAACTTACGATTTCCCGCTAAGTCACAAGCCTTGTAATTTTGCGAGACGTAATTTTGTGTCGTTGCTTGAAAGAATCGATCCAGTGTTGCGAAGCAACAAATGTAAAACCTGGTACTTCAGGGAACATTGCAGCCCGTTGCAACGCCCATCTTTTTAAATCGTAGTAGTGAATTGACCTTAATTCTTTACGAGATTCTTGAAATTTATCCCATACATAATCGTCTATGAGTTTATACTTTTCAAATCGTGTTCCGCCACAACTAATATGATTTTCCCACTTCGCTTTATAATTAAATTGTTTCAGTTTTGATCCGCCATGTCGCTGAATCCAGGTAAAGCTACGTTTTCCCCAAAAGGGCTCAAGTTTAGCCAAAATTTGAATTTTTTCTTCTATTGGAATAAAGAATTTTTCTGACTGAATACTCTGTCCTGTTTCGTCTGTCCATTTTGTTTTATGATTGCAAGGAGCTCCTTAATAGACAAACAAAAGTAATTTTTAGCAGCATATGTAAATTTTGTACTTTCAACGACAATATTTACTACAAGACATTTTACACCACACTACAGATTCATTTGAAAAATAATTTTAAATCTAATATTTAAATATATATATGCATAGCTAATTCAACAAAAAAACTAAAAAACAAAAAAATCTTGTATTTTAAAAAATAACTGCTTCTAATTTGACCAGAACAATAGGGTCTGGTCTGGACCGAAATCATTGGAGACCTACTAGACCAGACTAGACCAGACTAAACTTCACTGGTCCATACAATACCATTACGATTGCTATTTATTATATATAATACACATCCACTGCATTACATATATTATTAAACACGCTTTAAAAATCATGAATGGGGCCAATGCTAATTTTCTTTTTGACTGATCTTGATTTTACGCTGAAATTAACAACAACAGATGTAAACAGTGGTTAACAGGAATTAAAGTTAAGGATTTACAGACACTGCAGTTATATAATACGTATTGTTAGTTGTAGCTGCAAATGAACGCATATATACCTTCGCAATCTTCATCAACGATGTCGTCGTCAACAAAATTACATTCATTCTGGATTTTACAAAATTGCGTGTAAAGTTCTCTGCAGGACAGCAACTCTAACGGATTAGCTGGTTGTATCAGTGGTAAGTAGTCAGGATTAGACTCCGTTAAAAGCTTTAGCAATTCAATTCCAACAGTGATTGGATTAACAAACAAGTCATTTCCGCTTTCATCCATTTGTTGGGGTGCTGCAAATCTGCCCCTGTAAGTTTAAACAATAACGTGGACATGTAACGAAAATAAGACGTTTTAGGAATTTATATAAGTTCTAATACCTATCTCTAACGTCTACAATGCTTTATTTTAAAAATTATAGTTTGCTAATGCAGTAGCATATCTACATAGTTATGGTTTAGGTCTATGGAATTTTTATTATACATAAAAACACGAATGGAG
>CATKUY010000479.1:0-18713 GCA_949802685.1 Dicyrtomina minuta
ATATAGTAGAATACATGTTACGGCAAATGCGTTGAATTCTGCTATTTCCAATAGCAGGTTGCTTGTTAACAAACAGATTTGAAACAAAACTGATTCATAGCTATATGCAATGCATAGACGTCACTAGTCAACAAAAGAGGATTTAAAAAACTCTAGATCATTTACAATTTCAACACAAGTAAAGTCTTTGCCATTTTGTACTCTTAACCTGTATTAGTAGAATCCCAGTGATTTGTTATTTCCAGAATTTACGACGTGCAAGTAAACGGAGTATTTCATTAAAACAATGTATATGACATAGCACAGCGTGAACCCAGTGGACCTTATTAAAGATTTTGTGTAGTTTCGCGGATAATTTCATGAGGTTATAGTTGTGTGTGTACATGTATTCGTTTACTCTACCACTCAATTAAAAACCTCATTTCCAGAGAATTAGCAGTACGGGTCACAATATATTTTACAAACGGCGTCACAAAATTAGATTATCAAAATTAATCATTAACATGTTAAATAAATAAGTACTCCTAAATATGTTTTTAAAAAAACATTTCTTTTTTTCTTGTCTTTTTAAAATAAATTCTAAAGTTAAGTGTGTCACAAATACCCGGGAAGAAGTATGAAAACAACCGGAAAGCAAAAGTTTTAGTTGGTAACGGCTGAAAGGTAGCTCAAAAAGTGCGTTGTGCTGATGAGCAGGGCTCCAACAGCAGATTGGAAATATTTACATATGATGAAAAACTATGCCAGGATACACTTTGAGTCCTAGCCCTAGCACTAGGTTTGAATTTAGTGATAATGGTGAAAAAAGTCTAAATATGTATTATTTTACATAATTTGGAAAGAAAAACATCAATTCCATAATGAATCTTTTAAAAACATAAACATACACATACTTTGGGTATCAAAATCACATCTTTGAGGTTTGCAGCATATACCAACGTTACGCGTGACCGATTTCCTTACTCTAAAATATATTAGGCAATAAATATTAAATATTTTAAAGTTAAAATCTAAACCTGTAAGCCCTATCGTACAAGATTCTTACTAAGATCATTTCTAAGCGTGTAGCAACTGTTTTTTGTTGACTTTGCCTTGTTTAAGCGATCACCGAACCTTTTTTAAAAATTGCGTCCTTTGTCTTGCAATACTTAAATAGTGCCTACTATGTACATGGTACATTTAGATGCGACAATTTGTGTGGTGTTTTCCTTTTTCTTTTCTTGCAAGAGACAAATTTAGAAGCGCATTGTTTCACAGTTAAGAAATAAACTGTTGCAATAAAATTTAAAAAAATCATAATACTGTAAAATTTAAAATGGCTGTGGATTGGTGTCTCAATTGTATTATCTTCTACCTGTAAGTTGTAACTACTTTCCAGTTTACAAAACTGTATAAAGCTATGCAAGTTACAGAAAGAAAGTGTTTTCTATATTTTTGTTGTTGTGGAATACGATCAATACTTCCTTGTCATAAAATGAATTGTTTGTTGAGATAAATTAGAAGTACTAATTTATATAATTCTTAAGTTCATATTTATATTATTGTTCCTTCTTGGGGTTGAAGCAGATTAATGTTGAGCGCATGCTTTAGTTTACATTAAATTTCAAGGCGTAGTTGGGATGTCAATGTCAATGTTATTGTTATTTGCTTTGGTTTGTCACACTTAAAATATTTCAGCTTCCCGAGCATCTCACCCCCAACTCCACATGATACATATGGCATCCTATTCATAAATTAATAATAAAGTAAGAAATTTAAATTGGTAATTACATACAAACAATGTTTGGCACTTACAGCTATAATCAGTGTTTACTATTCAATATACAAATTCTTAAATGCATTGTCTTGTAAAAGGCATTCATAAGGAAGACCATTCATTTTTATTTAAATAGTTAAAGCAATACTACTGGACTGCCGAAGAGGTATATAAAGGTTGGCTGCTTTTCAATTTTACAAATAGAAATTGCCTCCACTTTAAACAGCCTATAATTTGAACTTCCAGTACGTCAACATACTAAGCTTCACCTAAACTACACGGAGGCAGATTGATTTCATTTAAAAGAAAAACAATAACTAAAACATTGATAATATTTGATAAAATCTGCAATATTTTTTTCCAGTTTCAATTTTAAAGTTGAAAAATCCTCATTAACAAATACACACTGTGTGCAACATGCGAGGAATATTTGCTCTACTTTTCTTAGCAACAGTGGCGGCTGTGATTACTTACTGTGACGCACAATTTGGTAAGTCCCGTATACTTTGCCTATTTTATTATTTCCATCTTTTAAAAATAGAATTCAATATAAAACTGCAGGAAAGTAATATAAACTTATTGTAACTATTTTTGACTGGAATTGAAATTTTCACTAAATAATTTTATAAGTTAATAATTTTATTAAATTTGATTTTAACTATTGATAGTTGGCCCTGTAATATTACTGGGTGGAGGTGGCTTTGGGGGAGGAGGAAGGCCCTATGGTGGGGGTGGGAGATACGGCGGTGATTACGGACGGTATGGGGGACGTGGGGACTACGGAGGACGCGGGAACTACGGAGGACGTGGGGACTATGGTGGCCGAGGTGGTCCATATTATGGCAGAGGAAATCCATACCGCTATTAGGCTATTAACACACACTTCCAACTAACAAAGCCACCGTATAGGAAGTTCAAGTTTGCGTTTATTACTTAATAATAAATAATTTAATTTAATTTATATTAATCCTTATCGTGTTCCATGCCGTTTATTTGTCATAAAACATGATTTTGACATTTGTTTATAAAATTGTACTTGCTGGAAATTTATTTAGGCATTAATCAACATGTTTGCATTAAAACGTAAGATGTTTGAACACAATTGTAATTAAAAAATAATGCTTTTCACGAAATTGGTCAAAACTGGGAGTAAAACCAGAAGCATAGGGAAAAAGTCGATAACTGTGCACAGTTTAAAAGACAAGAGGAATTTTTATACCTTTTATAAAATAATTGTAAATTATCTCACAGTTCATTTTATTGAACTTTTTTTGGAAATTTTGTTGAATT
This sequence comes from Dicyrtomina minuta, assembly GCA_949802685.1. Lineage (NCBI taxonomy): Eukaryota > Metazoa > Arthropoda > Collembola > Symphypleona > Dicyrtomidae > Dicyrtomina > Dicyrtomina minuta. Next base: position 3,047 of record CATKUY010000479.1, read on the forward strand.
ATACTCCAAATTATTCACTAGATATTAACCTATTTTGAAACTGAATGGCAAAGTATACAAATTTTGACAAATTCTATCCAATTTACGAAATTTTATAAAAACGACAGTTGTTCGCCGGTTAAAAAAAATAGTAACGTTTTGCAGAGGCGTTCATAATGTAAAATTTTCACGTTTGTTTTTAATAAGAAAAACGACGAAGGTAATTTTTATTTTATCTTCCCCCCGTGATTAATCAACGCATAGTATCAAGGATTAACAAAAATAATAAAAATACAAAAATTTAATTGCAACTTGCAAATACGTTTCCAATTGCAACAGTAAATTGAACGTGGAAAACTTCTTTTATATAACTGCGAAAACTCACTTGTTGACAATAATTTATACCAATTTGAAAATTATTTTCTGAGTTTCACAACACTGATCACATGATATAAAAAACAACACAAAATTACAACCAAAAGCACTATGATTTGATAGTAATCCGCAAAAATACTTCTGCACGATAAAATTTCTACACAACTTTACATGCTGTTTTGTATAGGTCCGTTGCTTACATCCTAAAAAATATTACTAGCAAAAATATCAGTCTAAGCATGTCGAATTAACAACCAATTCAAATGCATGGATCAAGTATTTTGAATGTGAGCGCACAAGTCTAATTTTTTGTATTGTTTTCCGTCGCCGACGTTTGTTGCGTGTTTTTGATTTACTTTGTTTTGTACAAAAGTTTTAAAATGATATTCCACTTGATAATTCTGAAAAAGCGATAAATAACCTAATGCTATTACGTTGGAAAGTTGTATTGGTTGGTAATCAATCAGAAAAGCAACATATATTTCTCTAATTCCCCAGGATTCACAAAATTATTACTCAATAAATGTAAATGACGTAAGGCATAATTATATTATTCTAACTATATGTTAACGACTTGCAACGAAATATTTATAAGATGTTGTAATAATAGAAATCGCATTTTTTTTAAATAACGTCAAAACCAGAATACAACTTTTATAAATAATTGTGCTCAAATAAAATTATAAAGATCGAATAAGAGAAATCATTTTGCATGAAAAACATTTTTAGCATTTAAAGTCAAAATCAAGAGATATTTTATTATGTTGTGTCTTTATTATATAGATTTATTTTATTCGTATTCAGTACCCGCATGACAAATTATGAATTTGGACAGACTTGGGCACGATATCATAATAATATACATAATACATATACGATTTATATGTAACTAGTTAACTAGGGGAAATATATAATTCAAATTTTAAAATTGTATAACTTGTACGCCAGTTTAGAAGCTCACGTCTTCTTAGCAGCACCATTCGACACCAGATCGTTATCTGAGCCTGCAGTTACTTGGTTATGAAGCCCAGTGTAGGGTGTTTTAAAAATTATCGACGCATTAACAGCTGTTTGCAATTAAACCACGTTACACCTCAACAAAACTTGTTTTAATTAATTCGAATCTATTTGCGATTCCAACAGGACTTTTGTCGTTTCAAAAAATTTAAAAACCAAAATTGGGTCAGGTTAAGGATGTGTTCGCCAAATGGTTAGTCGTGCCACTCCGCCCTATACCTAATCGTGCCACTCCGGCCTATACTAAGCAGTACCACTCCGACAGTGTTGCCGCTATGTATATCACTATGCTTAACTATGCCACTGGGTCTATCTCTTACTGTGTCACTCCGGCCTATGTCTTACTGTGCCACTCCGGTCTATCTCTTACTGTGCAACTCCAGGGAATCTCTCACTGTGCCACTCCGACCGAGTCTATATACAGATACGGGTACAGCGGGAACGGGTACGGACCCGGGTACAAAAGTTGGCTTAAATTATGGTTACGGGTACGCCATTGTTGTACCTAGGTCTATGGGAATGGGTACGGGAACGGATCCAAATTTTGTTGTACCCAGAGTTTGTGTGAAAATACCAGTTTTTGTTTCGGGGGGGGGGGGGTGTTTAAATGTCCAGTCGCATAATGCTAAGTGGAAATGTCAGGGGGGGGTAATGTTCAGTGCAAAATAACTAATGCTTGGACTGGGTAAAAAAAATAACTAATGCTTGGACTGGGTAAAAAAATCGTAGACTCGTTCCCGTACCCGTACCCACACTCTTATGTTACAGTCAGGCGCGTCGGAACCACAGGGGCAGGGGGGGGGGGCAGCGGGCAAGAGGTATCGTTTTGCCCCCCTATTATTTTAGGAAAAACGTATATATTTGTTTTACCTATGCACCATTGGACATTGCAGATTTCCATTATTTCATTTTTTCATTAATTGCCAAGTTCGGCATTTAAAATGTAAAAAACTACAGTTATACTTTAAAAGTTAGACTGCGCGGTAAAATAAAAAATACAGAAACCTTCTGGGTTTTCAAACTCCAATCAAGTAATCTACTTTCTGTTGGATCCACACTAATCCACAGGCAGATACTAAAAGTTCAACTTAATGTGAATCTAAAGTAGGTAATAGTAAGTTTTATAAAATAATTAGGATGTTTTAAATGAGTAACTTAGTCAAAGTGTCCTACATGCCGTTATTCTACTATTTCAAAACAAAAACAGATTGTCAGTATGTCTTGCACAGACAATTTTGCATTCTATTGAAAAACACAAACTAAGCAGATTCAAGGTTAGATTTTTTCCCAAAAGAATCCAAAACTACATAGTGAAAGCAGCGACCGCCCTAGTAAAGTTAGTGATTGAAATGGTCTCATCTGGTCCTGATTTTATAGTCCAGTCTTGGTCCCACATCACCTTCAGACCAGACTAGACCAGACGAGCCCATTTCGAACCAGAAAAACTTCAAAAATAATTTGCGTGAGGAATTTAACGTAAAATGTTTTGCCGGATTCTACGAAAGCTGAAAATCACTTGACTAAAAAAATGATTTTAATTCTAATATTCAAATGCAGATATTCATAAATTATTCATTAAAAAAAACATAATTATCTAGCTGGATTCCCTTAAGAAGTTTGCATATGGCCAGACCATAGAAATCTGGTCTGCTCTGGTCTAGTCCGAAACAATTTGGTATGGTCCGAAACCCTCGCACCAGACCAAAGTATGCTCTTTATCGGGCAGCATGAGGGAATTATTTTTTCATGCATCCTTGGATCAGGGGCTCTCGTGGTAAATTTTAGTGAACAACAACAGCATCGTGCAATTATCGGGCAATAGGGCCAGGAAAAATCCTGCATCAGGAAGATTCGTGCGTTACAATGAATTATTTTTTAAAGACAACCTTGTACTTAAATATTTTCAAACAAAAAAATGTAAATTACATTTTTTTGTGTATCATGATGCTCCCTGTTGCCTGATATTGCCCGATGCTTAAAATTTGCTTTTGCCGATTATGGAACACCAGGACCAGGGGACATCAATTAGCTAACTTTTATTTCAGAAACTTATCGGGGTGAATGAAATTGTAATTCAGTTCGTTAAACATGTTTCGTACCAAAAAAAAATTTAAACCAGGCGTGGGTTAGGTAGGGGTAGGCAAAACTTTCTACTTTAGGCAGGGCGATTTGTGCATCGTGGGTTTGGGGAGGTTTGGCAACAAGGCCTTGTTGATGCCCCTGAAAAGTTTTTCTACAAATGCGGTTTTATTTTCGATAGGATCAAACTAACTGCCAACAAATATTTATTCACAGACGACAAAACTGTGACATATAGCTGCCAGTTGAGGGTATTTAACGAACTACATTGAGATAGTAACGTTTGTGAACAACATTAGTACGTGATAATATTATTCAAGTGCTTTAACTAGAATTTATCATATTATGTAATTGTTGCTACTAAAATATTTTGCTATTTCGTTGTAGCTTATATTTGCTAAGAGTTCAGCATCTACTTCGAGCTAACGATAGACAAATCACACCGATTTTTAGGCGCACAAATCTTGCCTCCCCCCCCCCATGCCAAAGTTCGTTTCGACGCGCCTGGTTACAGTTACGAATCCTCGTAAAACATTAAAACTAGGCACTAGCAGACGAAAACAACAATATGGAAATAATTGAATTAATAATTATGAAGTTTCCGCTTTTTCTGAAAAACTGTGCTGGGAAGTGTAAAACTCTAATAGATTCATTAATATCTGATTACATATATATTTTAACGTTAGTAAGCATACTATTCTTTAATCATCAAGCTTAAGAAATTAAATTAGTTACATGATGATAAGGCAACAAAGCACTTGTTATCTATCAAATGAGGATTTTAAAAATGGTCAGCATAGTGATATTGGAACAAGCAATAATATAGTCCACTTGAACGTCACTGCCTACACTCTTTAAATATTGGTGCACGATTTTATAATAATTTATTTTATATTGCTTATCTATCTATATCGATTATAAACTAATAAGTAAATAAATTTTACAAACTACGTCACAAAATGAGATTACTAGATAACCGAAATGAAGTTAACAAAATATATGTGCAAACAAACATAAAAAATTTCCTTTAAAACAAAAAGCTGTGTTTATTATCAGAATAAGACAATCGAAACAAGCGAACTACCTCTTAGTAAATTTAAAATTTAAATTAAATTTTACATTACTTTTTGTATGAAGCATATATTGCATCCCATTTGTTTTCATTAATTCAAGAAAGAAATGAATCACCACCATTGTAAAAATTCTACTTACAAATAGTTAATATAAATATTAATAATCCTACACTGAATATATGTATTTTGTGTACACGTACACATTCTACAACTCTTAAACACGCTACTAATATCAAATGTCAATTAAAATTACCATTGTTATTTTTCGATTTTTAATTTAAATAAATAAAAAGCGCGAATAAATTAAAGTTTAATGTTTTGAATGAGAGAATATTTAAATAACAGTTTGTCTCCATTTGAATAATACGATAGAATCGGACGTTGACCGTTATTTCAGTAATGCATTTCGTATTCTAAAAATATTTTATGCGAAGCGCTTATGGTTTTTAAAAATGAATTCAAAAAATGCGTGTGTCAAAAATACTTTAGGAAGAAGTAGGGACGGAACCAAGTGTCGTAGATACTATACTGAGAAAGTAGTTATCACTTGGACATGTTGTAGGCCTCTTTTTCTGGGTTGATGTGATTCGTAATCAATGGCGGAAGTTGTTAGCAACCGTTTCAGTTAAAAGAGGTGGAATGTAGCTTAAGAAGCGCCTTTTGTTACAGGACAGGATTCCAACAGGGGATTAGGTATAATGACCATGATTATAAATTAGGCAAGGGTACATTTTGAATCCTTTGGTTTCAGTTCGGTTTGAATTTTTGAATAGAAATGATAGTACAACTTTGAATACGCATTAAGTTACATTTTTATGAAATTTAAATTACATAATACATATTCAAGCTTTTAAAAACTTAACCAATTTTAAAAAATGAAATAAGACCTTAGGGGTGACCACTTATTAATTATTTTTAACAAGCAAAATCCCATATCATAAGGAATTTTGCAGTGATTTAACTAGGCGTTTTCAAAAATTTCCCGCACCTGCTGTAAAAAGGCAACCAAAGTTGCCCTTGAATGACTATCACATCTGAACTAAGAAGGGCTTGAAAAACTATTTTAAAGAACTTTGCCCAAATCTCAAGACAACATAGACTGGTTTCGTAGTTGTAAGACAAACGACACATTTTTACGGATTTTATGCCATAAATTCTAAAAGGCAAAAGCTGTGCGCCATTCAAAAAAACGACGATAGCGTTGGTGGCTGCATTTGTGATAGTTGATACTGCCATTTTTCTTCAGTAAGAATAAACATGAAATCAAGTGTGATTCTCACCTGTATGCTATTAATACACATCCTGGATTAATTGTAAATTATTGCGTGCTGTTTGGTACAGTTCCGTTGCTTGAAACTTTAAAAAGGATACTAGTATAAATAAAAATTATAGTAATAATTTTTACAACTATGAGCACAACATTACATAACAGAAGAACACAGTAACATGACTATGACGTTTTCGAAAATCTGCACTAATTCTGAACATCTGTGTTGGAATTTTCTGACAATTTATCAATGCTAAATAATGGTTTACTAGTTTTTAAAAGTACTTCTTCCGTATTCTACTGTACAGATATTTAATACAGAAATTTTAGTCATTACGTAAGTTACGTACCCACAGTTTTCCGTACAGCTGATTAGGGCTAATCCTCAGACTAAAGCACATAAACATTTTACTTCATATAAAAATAATTCCGTACACCTTTAATAACCGAATTACCGAATACGCTACGGATGTGAAGGACACAGTTTAAAAGAAGAAACTATTTTTCGTTTTTATGTGCAAATACATAACAAATGCGAATTAATTAATATAATGCTTCAAAGTAGAGGCAACTTTACAAATACCTTATATGCATTTTAATAATTATACGAAAGAAACGGCTGGTAACTAGAAATACAATAATGTATTTCGTATTTTTAAAGTATGTAACGCAAAGCGATTGTGACATTTAAAAATATAATCCCACAATTACTTGTTTTAAAATTAGAAACTCCCGGGTAGAACTATGGACTTGGGCGGAACCGACAGGAAAGTCCAGTTGATACAATGCTGTAAAAAGGAAATTACTTACACTTGAACATACTCAAGCCTTTTGCTCCCAGGAAAATTTGATTCGTAATAAAAGACATTTAATCAACGTAATCAACGCAATTAACGATTGAATTATGTCTTCTTGTACTTGCGTGTGCTACAACAAGAAACTGACTTGCAAACATATTTACGAACTGGCTGTTCACATTAACCTTCATTCGTTTGCTAATAAAGCCATGCACACTCCACTAGCTTGTAAACGCAAGCGAGGAAGACCAAGAAATGTCAGTGTCGGGAGGTAAAGCTCCAGCAAGAAGTAGGGACGGTACTCTGTGTCGAAGACACGATGCTAATAAAGAATAACTTGGACATGTTCTATGCATCATCGTCCCGGGTGGACATGATTCGTAATCAAAGGCGCAACCTGTTATCGGCAGTTGTATTTATAAAACTGGCTAGAAAGAAGCTCACTAGGCGCACTGTGATGCAGAACAGGGTTCTTATATGTAGAACATTAGAAATAATTACTTATGATGATGAAACCAGGCAATAGTGCATTTTTGATCCTTTAAATTTTGGAATAGTATGATACAATTCTGACTGCGTATTATTTCTCATAGTTGAAAAATAGAAATCACATAAATTACATAATTAATCGTTTATTACCACACAAAGATTTAAAAAAATGAAAAAGTCCATAAACTATGTTTAACATAGGAAATCCCATAAGGAATTTTGCAGTTTTTTAGCTCGGTGATTTTCAAAAGTTTCCCTCCCATGTGGTGGAAAGCGAGCCAAAATTTTCCAATAATGACTATGACTATTACATCTGCACTAAGAAAGGGCTAGAAAAACTATATTAACCATCTTTGCCCAAATCTCGAGACAACATAGTTATTGCTTTTGTAACTGTAAGACAAACGACAATTTTTTACAGATTTTATGTCATAAATGCTAAAAAGCAAAAGCATGTGCGCCATTTAAAAGAAAATACGATAGCGTTATTAATACTTTGATGTGAGTTGATCCTCATGCACTCCTTCTCTAAGAATAAATACATATTTAAACGTGAATGTCACCTGTAGGCTACTAATACACCACGTGCATTATTTGTAAATTAAAGGAAACCGTTTGGTATTGGTTTGTCGCTTAAAATCTTCAAATGGATACTGCTGTAAATAACAACTACAAAAATTATAATTACAACCTGATGCACAATATAATAGACGCAAAAAGCAAACTAATGTTAATGGAAAATTTACACTACTTCTGTACATCTGTGTTGGACATTATAAGCAAATTATCAATTTTTGAATGATTTTTTGCTAGCTTATTCTAAACAAACTTTTTACATATTGTATTGTACACATATTGAATACAATCACTCACAGTACATAAGTTACGTACACACATACTTGTAGGAACCTACTACCTACGCATGCACCTACTTAATGTACGTGGTTATGCTCCAGGAAGGACATATTTAATAGGGCTAAGAGGGTGGGCTAAGATTGCTTTAGCTCAACCTAGAAGAATTTATTTAACTTTTTAGAGATAAAAGTTTTCACTTTCTAATACGGCAACTTTCTAAAATGGCTTGCCCAGCTTCTTTCGCCTTTCCCCTTCCTCAGAAAAAACATGTGAAACTGCCGCTAGATTTTAGTCTATACGTTAATAACACAATCATCCACATTCATAAAACTTTTCAAAAGATGTTTAAACATTGCTATTGTTGCAATTTTATATTTGTTTATATTAAATGGTTTGTATTTTACATTACGTTTTAAATACGCAATAATTCTAGGACAGCACAAGAGTGCACTTTGAAATATATAATTTTAAATAGCTTGTATTTGGTTGAAATAATTTTAAAAATTTCTGGTAAGGGTTGTATCTAAAAGCTCCCAGATTTCTAGTTTAGTATATACCTGTATAAGCACAAAAGTCCCTTATTAGAGCGGTTGTGAGATAAATGCTGTTCTTCGTTATACAGCTAATTACGGCATTAAAAATCCTCGTACTAGAGTATATAAACACTATAATATAATTATTTATATTGTAGGTCTGATTATGTTTGTTCAAAAATTTTTTCTTAACAACAAATCTTTACATTTTGTATATAAAAATCCCGCGCTTCGCGCATGATTTGTCTACCGTGGGCCCGAAGTAGATGCTGAGCTTACTGCGAGTTGTTTTAATCATTGGAATACTTTGTTTATTTAGGAAGGCTAACATAAAGTTCCTGCAGTTAGTGTCCGTAATTGCGGCCTGAATTACAAGTTGAGCTGGTGAAAATGGACGGAATTTAACTGGTGCTGGTTCAAGTTGGTTTTATGCCAGCAAAGGTTTGAGATAGTAAGCCAGTACTTGTACCAGCCTGGTACAAACTTCCGTGGTACTATTTGGCAAGGTAAAAGCGACTTGCAAAATCTTGTTGAATATTGCGGCAGTACGAGAAAGAATGGTGCAGGCTTTAGTTAGCTGGGTACGCCTAGTGCCAATGTGAGTGGGCATGGTAAGAGAAGCACCTGTAGCAGTGAGTAGGGAACGAGATTTGATGCATCTGGTGGACATGGAAGAGTGGTACGGCTAGGTTTGTAAAATTTGTATCATGTCTGGTCAATAGGTACAGTTGGGTATTGATGGGTTAAAGATACACGTTTAGAGGATATATAATTAAAGTGACGTCATTCACAGAGAACCCCTATAAGCGGGTGATATTTTGTTCATGTCATTTACAGACGATCCAAAAAAAATGATATTTTTTGACGTCATTTACAGACGATTCGACTGAACGAGCGATATTTTTAATCCCAATAAAAACGTGATAATTTTTGAAGCCACTTAGGGATGATCCCAATAAAAGTGTGATACTATTTCTGATGTCATTTACACACGATACCATTAAACCAGTAACATTTCTTGTGACGTAATTTACGGAAGATCACAATAAACGATAATATTTTTTGTGACCTCATTTACAGACGATAGCAATAAACGAGTGATATTTTTTGTGACTCCATTTACGGACGATCCCAATAAATGAGTGATGTTTTCATTGACGTCATTAACAGACAATCACAATAAAAGGGTGATACTTTTTGAGACGTCATTTTTAGTCGATTTTAATAAGCGAGTCATATTTTTGTAACGTCATTCACGGACGATCCCAATAAACAAGTGATATTTTGTGTCGTCATATACGGATGATACCAAAAAACGGAATGTATTTTGTAACGTCATTTATGGAAAATCCCAATAAGCGAGTGATATTTTCTTTAACGGCATTTACGGACGTTGAAAATAAACGAGTGATATTTTTGTGGTATTATTTACAAACAATCACAATGAACGGTAATTTTTGTTGTAACGTCATTTACGGACGATCCCAATAAACGGTTAAATTTTTTGCGACGTCATTTGCGGACGATCCTAACAAACCTTTCATTTTTTTTGACGTCATTTGTGGACCATCCCGCTTATACCCTCCCCCCCCCCCCCCCCTCCCCTCCCACTCAAACTCGTTTGTTAAAGCTAGTAACGGTACATTAAGATTAACTTGTTCGTGTACTTTAGCGGCAGGCTAATTTGAAGAAACGAAGCTTCACCAGCCGTCTCTGTAATACCTATATACGCTAATGCTAAATGGGTCACAGCAATCAAAATGAACGGCAACGTACTCCAAGTTAACGCCACCCCTGGTCATGGCCAAGAATCAAGCCGATGCAGACACTGCAACAAGATTGAAACCCTAGGACATATTCTGGGCAAATGCACTAAGGGCAAGCTTCTGAGAAACAACAGACACCACACCGTTCGATCTATCATAGCATCTCATTTTTCAAAGATGGGATGGGAAGTATATGAGGAAGTGTCATGTCTATCCTCCGGGGACTCAGCGGCGGGCACTCCAAGAAGAGTCGACATTATTGCTTTTAAGCGCGAGTCAAGAATTGGTTTAATCCTGGATCCGACAATACAAATGGAAGCCGACGAAGACCAGGCTACTAAAGTTAACGAAGAAAAAAAGGCCATCTACGATCCATGTATTCCATATTTTCTAGAAAATTTTAATCTCCGCAGCATCACAACAGTGGGACTATATTTTGGCGCACGAGGGACGATTACTCAATTCTTTGACAAATTTTTGTCAGAGTTTCGCATCCCAAAATCAATAATCGAAGACATGGTGATTGCAATCCTTAAAGGATCGACTCAAATATGCCAGAATCACCTCTACTCAACACCACAGCATTCCGAGGCCTCATTATAATTAAAACATGATATACTTGTAAACACATTGTGCACCATATAGCACCAATTCTATCCAATTATTTTTGTAAATCCCTTGAGCCGTATACTGTGTCATTTTGGCATCTTTCTGTAATGAAAGCAGTTGACGAATAAAGTCTATTATTATTACTGGTTTTTCTTTGTATGCTTTTAAATTCGTTTTGACATGGGTCCATTTAACCATTATTTGTGAAAAACTGGTTCGCCCGATCCACTCCAAAAACAATAGGGCACTTTTCTCTCGCTTTTGTGATAATTTAAAATTGGTTTGACAAGCATCACTTAGAAACTGTGACCTGTAGAGCATAAAGAACAGACGGACGGACAGACAGACAGACACACAGACGGACATGACTATTACAATAGATGCATCTTCAGCTCAGCATAAAAAAACCATACGTTATATTACAAACGGCGTCATAATAGTAGTTTACCAAAATTAATCGTTAACCTTTTAAAACTAAATAAATAATTATATAAATTACTTAAAAAAAAATTTATTACACCAAAGAATGACAGCTAAAACAAAGAAAAGAAATTAAAAAATTTAAACATAAGTTTTACATTTTTGCATTTTTTTTGTTACGAGTTAATATGCATCCTATATATTTTGTTAGACGTAAGTAGTGTGTAGTAAATGATTTATAAGCAGAATTTTCGCACCCGTTTGTTTAGCATGGGGTACATATGGCGTATGTATTTTATATGTATTCTAAACGGCCTATCCTTCAAACAGCCGGGATTTTAGTAGTGCTATATCTCCATTAGGATTTTTGTAGTGCTATAGGGTTAACCCAAGGGTCATGCAGGTGCATAGGATTAAGACGGCTATCCTTAATACAGGCAGTATTTTGGTGAAGGGGCTTAACCTAATCCTCATCGATGTGTACGGTAAGCATCCCCATGGCGAACCTTTCCAAGAATTCCAAAGTTCACCATCCCTTTCTAATTTCAACCACCAAACGTTTACGCTTCAGACTCTAACGTTTACTATAATTCTTGTCTCAACATGACTCTATATCCCGATCACGTGCTTCTATATAGCTCTATATATCAAACACGCATTCCCATGTCTTTTCAACTTCGTATATAAGTAAAAGCTATGTAATCCAATGTAACTATTCACGAATTAATCCGTTTTATTACATTTCATCCGATTAATCAGTTCTTTTCCGCAATTAATCAGTTTTTTTCCAATTAATCTGTTTTTTCCAAGTTTTATTACATTATTCAGTTTTTTTCTCCAAATATTCAGTTGTTTCCAAGTTTTATCACAATTAATCGATTTTTTCACCAATTAATCAGTTTTTTCTGTAATAAATCAGTTTTTTCTGTAATTAATCAGTTTTTTTGGTAATTATTCAGTTTTTTCACCAATTATTCAGTTTTTTCACTAAGTTTTCCTCAATCATTCAGTTTTTATTAAGTTTTACCTCAATCATTCAGCTTTTTTAACCAAATAATCAGTTTTTTCCAAGTTTACAACCAAACGTTTACACTTATGAGTTTTTGTTGTCTTAACAGGAATCTATTTCACCATCACGTGCTTCTATATAGCTCTATATATCAATCACACATTTCCATGTCTTTTACACTTTGTATATATGTAGAAGGTATGTATTACATTGTAACTATATACGAAATAGCCTGAAGGTAAATTATGGCCCAATGTCCCAATGTCCCAATGTCCCAATATCCCAATATCCCAATATCCCAATAGCCCAATATCCCAATAGCCCAATATCCCAATATCCCAGCAAATTTCTCGCATCTCATATATTTTTACTTAAATTTATCTTTATATCATAATAATATCAGTACACTCACTAAGACATAATACAAGTCTACACTTAATGTCTATAAAATGGCAGAGTAGTTAGAGTTTCATGTTACTTTTCAGATACAGCCGTCAAATCAGGTAAGTACATAATAAAACATGGCGTTTTCCCACTATATAAAGTGGTTTTTTGCTCTTGAAAACTATCATTCACATTCCAATTTCCTTTAAGGCTTCACTCGTATCAAGTTGTAGAAATTTGTAGTCTCTCATTTACACATTAACATATATTTTACACATATATAAAATTTTGAAACACACAACGAATACCATAATCACCCAAATCTCTAAAATCGGTGAGTCAAGACTATTTGAATCACTTTAAGATCTTTTTAAATTAATTAATTTCATTCTGCTCACAGTTACACAACAATAAAATTTGTTTTTCAATAGAGTCTTCTAATACAATCAATCAATCTACAATGTTTAAAGCTAGTAACTCAAGTACAACTGCATCTAATCCACCAACTCAAGATCAACTTTTACAGAATCCAGATTACCTTCATCTAATAAATATAATTCTTACTCAACATTAAACACGGATAATCGATCTCTTTGAATAATTTTTCAGAAGATATGAAGATCAAGTACTCACATCTGATCACAAGTCGTTGTTCATTCAAGATCTCTTGTCTCAACATACTCAAAATATTGAAGAAATAACATCAATAATTACAAATGTAGTCGAAACACGAGTAGAATCTAGTATCCAAAATCACGTTGATACCGATATAAGCTTTATTTTAACTAACAAACCTACTTATACTTTTGTAAATGAATTTGAAAGTTACATTTCATTGATACTTGAATCAAATATTGAATATACAGATGAAAATAATATACCCTTAAATTCAAAAGATCACAGTTACCTCTCTGGGGAGATAAAAGAACTCGATGTTGAATCACCTTTTACAAGTGATAAAGATATTCATAAAATCAAAGATTTAGTCGCCAAGTGTAATAAATTACCCTTAATCTTTGTAAATGACACACACAACTTGTACTATAAAGGTGATAAACGTACCTCAAAAGGTAAAACGATTTCTAAGACACAAAAGAAATATATAATTCCAAAAGAACAAAAACACCTAAACTCTAAAAAGACTAATAATGCTAAGATCAATGCAAATGTAAAATCAACTTCGAGAAAATACTTACAAAATAAATTGAACTCAAAATGAGTATGTGTATGTTTTCTTTGAAAATAAAATAAATGTAAATTACCCTTACCAAGACAAGTCCACACACCTCCACATATTCATTTCTCATTATCACAAATATATTTGTATTACAGTACAAGTCCAACAGAATTTTAAAGTTCATAACATGATATTTATTCATTGCATCTCAAATTACAAGTCTAAACACGAAAATAAGTATGAAATTGTACAAGTTCTTATACTCTTGCAATAACAAGATACCCTATTTGAATCCTTCTACCTGAAAACAATACCTCACCGAATGCAAAAGGTTTAACTTCCTCTATAGTCGTCTTAGTGCACTTGAATACCAAACCACCTTTCTAATTTTCGTTTTCGTTTTTTTTGTAGAAACGAACCCCCACTGATTGTGAAAAGGTTAACTTTAAACAATCAGTGGGATCAACGTTGAAGTTGAGACCCCTTTCTAATCATGTCTACCTTGAACTAACCACCTAATAATTATAAAGACTTTACAACCAAATAATGAATATAAAAACTTGAGACTTATTCTGACATCACATATTAAAAATTAAACTCTAATCACATGTTTCTACATAGCAGGATATATCAAGTACGTACTTTTCTATACATCAGTCACACCTAAGTAACTTCTTAACTCAACTGATTATTACTTTAAAAGCTGACTTTATATGTATTTTAAAGTTTTCATATATAAAGTCGTCTTAAGATAAACTGTCCAAAATGTCAAAATTCTAAAATGGAAGAATGCCATAATGCCATAATGCCAAAACGCCATAATATAAGAATGCCATAATACCAAAATGCCATAATGGAAAAATGCCATGATACCAAAATGCCAACACATGGGACCTTTATCGCTCATATAATATCAATTAATTTGTCAATTGTAGTATTCCTTAACTTTTGTTTCTTTGTAATCAAATATTTTTCTCTTGTTTTTTATTTATTGTTATGTTTTTTTACTTCGATTGTATCTTCTAGATGTCGTTTTGTCTTTTTACGTTCCGTATTCTGCAACATACATATTTTCGTCTTTTGACTTCTGCTTTTTTATAAGTACTGATTTATTTTGTACTTTTTTATTTTACGTTCGTCTTTTTACTCATACACTCATCTTAATTGTAGTTTTGTGTTCTCCTGTTCAGTATTCTTTAACATACATATTTTCGTCTTATGACTTTTGTTTTTTGTAAGTACTGTTTTGTTTTGTACTTTGTCATTTTTCTATCGTCTTTTTACTCATACACTCACCTCAGTTGGAGTTTTTTGTTTTCACGTTCCGTATTCCTCAACATACAAATAATCGTAATTTAACTTTTGTTTCTTTGTAATTAAATATTTTTCTTTTGTTTTTATTTTGTAATCTTTTTTCCATTCTGTATTTTATCTCTGAGTGATGGTTTGTCTTTTTACATTCCGTATTCTTCAGCATACAAATAATCGTGATTTAACTTTTGTTTGTTTTTCCTTGATTACTTTCGTCTTGTTTAATTTCCTAATCTGTTTTTTTCATTCAATATTTTACTTTTGAATGCTTTTTTGTCTTTTCACTTCACATCATATCAAAAATTATAAATCTCAATTACACACAGTCACGTCTCAAACACACACTGACACGTCTAAAACTTCTAAATCGTACTTACTACTTATTATGTCTGAACCTATTAACCCATATCTAAAATCTTATAGCTTAGACAACAACTAACACAGTATACATATAAAATACACCTTGTAACGCTGATTTCCAACACATAGACAGGTTTCAGCATACACAAGTATACAAAAGCAGAGAA
>CATKUY010000480.1:0-136576 GCA_949802685.1 Dicyrtomina minuta
GCTTTGCCAGGTTTACTGCAGCTTTCAACAGATATGTTGTTAGCTAATGTAACGACAGCACTTTTACACGTCACCAACGCACTAAAAAATATTTTAAAATTAACTAGTAAACCTTTTAATAATAACATCTAAACATGTTGGTCCCATCGTACATGATTCTTGTTAAGATCTTTTCTAAGCAAGTAATGTGATAACATTTGTATTTATTCTAGTGCATCTGATTTTATTATGTTGCAGATAGAAAATTCTGCAATTGTAATGCATTTTAGATGTGTTGAGTGACGGGAAACAGTTAATTAAAACTAATTTTAATTTTAGATATTTCAATTATATATACACGTACCTGTGCAGACTAAAATTGTTCGTAGTTACATGATATTTTAATTGTTTTGTAGATACATAGTGGATTTTGCTTTTAGCTAAGCATGAACATAAGTCTTTTTGATACTTACGGCAATGTACATACGTGAAATTTCTTTCAATTAAAACACTATGCCATACAACGAATTAATTTTCAAAACCAACAATGCAAGCCTAAGCTAATGTATTTGGCTTTAAAATGGCGCAGATAGAACATTCTGCAGTTATGGAAAGCTTTTGAGTGACTTACGTGAAGTACTACAACTCCCTATAACAAGTTTCAGAATTATTGATTATTTCATAATTTATACAGGTAGGTACCTGTGATTACTGAAAATTCCCATAGTTACGTTAATGGAAAAATCAGAATTTGAAATTTCGACGATTTTTGAAATTACAAAAAAAAATATTTTGCCGAAAAAATTTACGAGTGCGCAGCATGTTGTTAAGCGATTTCTAGTTTTTATGATACTCTTTTCAAAAAAAAATATTTCTTCGAAAAACTAGAGAATCACTTGGCGGGGTTTGCTGAGTCTATTAATTAGGCTACCTCGATGGAGATCAGTTGTTAAGTTTGTTCTTTTGAATAACGTTGTCTTTATTCTTTATATATACATGTTTTTGAAAATTGTAAAATGTTCAATTTAAATGCTTTTAAGGTACGTTTCATTATTTTGGGAGCACTGTATTGTTAAGATTATATGGATTATTGATTATAATAATCGTGTTGTATTTGGGTCTTTGATTTTCTTAACACAAATAATATATTTTTATGTTTTCGAAATGTGGAAAATGTTCTATTCACATGTTTTTTGAATAGTGCAAAATACTTCAGTTACAGGTTTTTGAAAATTGTAAAATGTTCTATTTGAATGCTTTCAAGATATGTGTCAATATTTTTGTAGATACTAGGTAGGGTTTTTTAGCTAAAAATGGATGTGGGTCACTTTGGTTCTTCACAGACGATATTACCCATGAGTTTGACGTAAAAATATAATTGGTATTCGTGATTCTGATTTTACCTATCTATACCAATACTAATGCACCTAAGAGAAAAGTAGCAGACAGTTGCTTCCTTCATTTCATTTCAATTGATTTTTATTACATGCTGAATAAGGTTTTGTAAGTGGCTTATTAGGTTTTATACTTTATGTTTATGTAATGATATCGTTGTTGTTGGCATTGATAAACTCGGCAGTAGGAAAACCTCCTGTACATTCCTCCTCTCCCCCCGGACATTATCTCCCCAGGAAATTTTCCTCCCAAATCGTACCGAGGACATTTTCCTCCCAGCATCAAAAATATATAAGGCTATTATTATTGTTGTATATTATGGAGAAAATCTGAGAAAATGGTTGTTTTTGATGGTGGGAGAGAAATGTCCTCGGTACGATTTGGGAGGAAAATGTCCTGGGGGGATAATGTCCGGGGGGGGATGTCCGGGAGGTAAATGTTCGTATACCGATTTAGGAGCCTGGGTCGGTGTTAATTTGGTCCCAATGAGCCTGGCCGGTTTCATAACCGTTACCGTTTGTGTACGTTAAATATGGTTTCGTTAAAATTTAACCCTTAAAAATCGTTAAATATTAACTAAACAATATTCATCAAATTCTAACGTTATTTTCTTTTATTGGCAAGAGTCACAGTAGTCATACGGTTATGTTTCGGCTCTAGGGTTGCGTTAATGAATAGGTATGAGACAACCATACTGAACGGTTTGTGTTTCGGAAGAAAGTAACGTTACGTTGCCGATAGAAATTGACATTACTACACCATTATTTACTTTCGCATTGGTAACGATTAAAATACGAAAAGGTATAACGATTTCGCACATCAGCCTTTATGTACCTGAAGCGGAGCCCACGTCCACTGTCCACGTCGTTCCTCACTAAAAAAACTTTCCGAGTTTGATGGTTTAATTGATTTTGAAAAATAAAAGCTTTCTAATTTCCAACTGAGTTATTATTTATAGGAATGTACTAGATTGTATCCTAAGTTTAACAGCTTGACCAAATATTTATTTCGTCCAGCTGATGAAGGTCTAAGGTTGTAGGGCGTTTTCCTCCCGGACATTCCCCCCCCCCCCCCCCCCCCTGATATTATCCCCCCGGACACTTTCCTCGTAGATCGTACCGACGATATTTGTCTCCCAGCATCAAAATCACAGCCAAAATAAGCGAGTGTTCTATCACTCATAGATGTTTTCAAAAATATGCTACAGCTATGAGCTAAAGTACTAAAGTACGTACAATTACCAAGACCGATGAGACCGAGACGACACACAAACCGACCATCGATCGAACTTCAATAGTCGAATTCTAAAGTGATTGATTTATAATGAAGCACCTCTCCTACTATAAGATGTTGTCATGAATCAATCACTTTAGAATTCGACTATTGAAGTATTCGATTCGATCAATGGTCGGTTTGTGTGTCGTCTCGGTCCCATCGGTCTTGGTAATTGGTGTAGGTAGAAGACTGAAGTAAAGTGAAGTGAGAGTTAGTAGAGGGAGAACGCGGTATTAAGGCCGTTTTAGGTTCCTAGGGGCCAATTAGCCCCCCCCCCCTAATTAGCATATCCCCCTCCCCCCAAAGTCAAAACTCAAAAATGGGAGCCGAGACCGAGCGTGAGTGAGAGTTTCACCTTACCACAGCAGACTGTTCAAAACAACTTAATAAAAAAGTGGATGAACACAAAGTCAAGAGGGACACCAGATTCGTGGGTCTAACCACTAGTCTGGTATCCCTCTTGTCTATATATTCAAATATTAGCATAATACCATCCGTTGTTTCATACTACAGCAGAGTACTATTTACCTATATGCATGCATTCGTATTTACACGCATACCCAAGTCTCGTTGCATGCTGTTTTATGAGTCTGATCAAAGGATGCTTTTGAACTGGTGCTAGATGACAGAGATGCCCAGATCCTGTCAATATATGCGTATGCAGATTGAACCAAAACAACTTTTTTATATGCAAACCTTAATATTAGTGCTGCAGTATAGCTACGCTATATCCCCAGTTCTACTTTTTTCATTTCTTAAATGCTAATGAGATAATGAACGTGTGCTCATGAAACCAAAACAACTTCTTTTATATGCAGAGTTTAATATTAGAGGGCCAGTATAGCTATACCATAGCTCCAGTTCTACGTTTTTCATTTCTACAGTGCAAATGCGAGAATAAACTTGTGCTCGTGAAACCAAAAACAACTTATACTCAATTTACAATGCCTGTACTATAATAGACGATAGTAATATGTCTCACGGATGCGGATAGAGGTAAAATACAAAATTTGTTTTTTATGTGATGAACTTAGAAAAATGAAGCGGATTTAAAACCTGCCAGTTTTTAATTTTATATTCTAATAATTGAACTTATAACTTTAATGAACTCATTTTTAAAATAAATTTCAGTATAAAATGCATAAGCTTAGTATGTTTTTTATCAGAAGTAATCTTCACACTCATCGTCTGTGTCCTTATATTTAGGATTCAGAGCTCTGTTAATAGAAAAAAATTCATTTTTCAATTTTACATTACACAAGTTAGCTTTATATACACAGCACATCAATACTTTTACCTAAAATTCAACTTTAAATTTAACTTACAGTGCTTCTTGAAGGGTGCACTGAGTCTCGTCTTTTCCAAAAAACTCAACGTGTGTTGAAAGAAACACTTTAATTTTACAATTAGTCATTTTGGTCACAGATATTTTTTCGCACTCACAATCAAGTGCTTCCATACACTGCAAATGTGTACCGCGAGGATTTATATCGATATTCGCACGGTAAATACGGTATATTAAATTGTTAATTCCGGAGTCGCAATAGCTTAACACAACGAACATATTTACCAAGTATCTGCACTCACGAAAAGAATTACGGAAAAAATATTCGCCAGACAGAGTGAATTCTCTAAAAAAATCACTGTAATTTGTGGCAAAAATATTGTGATATACAAATGGACCTAGAACTTTTTTTTGTCTTCCACTAAAAGAGGAAGACACAACGTCCACTTGTACCTGTGGATTGCGAGGTCGATCCCAGTCGTCGTCACTCATTGCAATTCTTCGAACTGACAGAAAAAGAAGAAGTTCAGATTTTCGTACCTCAAATAAACAGCAGATGGTAAAAAAAGGATTTTTGCCAATGGGCCTGATTTTTATTAACTTGAAATTTACATAGATATAGCATTTGAATTTAGTAACATCTGATAGTCAAATATACTCTCAATTTCTACAAGTAAAATTTATATAGGATAGAGTCATTGAATTGGTACAATTTTAAAATTTGCTTAGTAATATAAATATATGTTTATATATATATTTCCCCGCTAGCTCTCCTGCTCTGGTCAGATTAGTTCTGCCCTGAACTGTAAGCTTCCATTTCATCGTACAAGTGCTGAAGGGCTGATATAACAGAAGCCAAAGATCTGGCTGGAAACGAAATCCGAGACCCTAGCTTGGGTTCGCCTTTGGATCCACGCTTTATTTCAAGCAGATGACAAAAATGACCTGTCAAGTAACGTTAATATGTTTCCACTATTAGACCTTGTGAAATTTGCATGTATCGATTATCATTGCTTACTCAACCATTTTTATAGCATGAGGCAACTATTAGAAGACATACTGTAAATCTATATAAACATCAGGTCCTGCGAGACATGTAGCCTTGCCATAGTCTAGTTCCTGGTTACGGTTCTTACTGTTTGTAAATTGTATACGTTTTAACACTGCTATTTTGCTAGTCAGTCTGAGCTGTACCCCTTATGGGCCCAGGCCCTGGTTCAGCGGCCCACCTGATCCACCCGTCACGCCGGCCCTGATAAACATATGCAGGGGTCGTGCATAATAAATGTCACGCTTTCAAAACTAGGGTGGGTGGGAGTGGGCTTTGGTTAAGGTATAGGGTGGGTGTCACTTTTTTTTAAAAATTTTTTGGAAAGTTATTATGGACGAACCCTAAAAGCAAAATTTTTTAAAAATTCATAGTGTAAAAAGTATAACTCGTGAAGGAAAGCGGTTTTCGTCTAAAAATAGAAGAAGTCAAGAAGTATTTTATGAAAAATATGAGTACAGTCCAAACAGTAAAACCCGGGCGGTACAATGTATTATCGGTTTAATTTTAATATCTTTTAAACTAACTCTGATAATTGTTTTTTGTTTTGGAGTATATGATGTAACTAGCAGGCACTATAATTTATGGCTTACAAAATCTGAACCAAAAAGTTCATTGAAGTAACAAAATTGGTCATATAGAAAAAAAACGTCTAAAAAAATTAATAAAAAGTATATAAACTAGAGAAAAATACTGAGCTTGTTATTAAAAAAATATTAAAGTAACAATACAAGCCAATAAAAAAAAAGTTAAAAAAAAAATATTTTAAGGATATAAACTTGCGTGATAAACATTGCTTGTAATTTAAACTTTTTTAGAGCAAAACAAAACTATAAAAACGTTTTTTAAAAAGTATTTCGAGTAAATGAATCATTAAGATGTACTTAGCTTACAATTAAATAATTTTGAACTTAAAAAGTATAATTTTTAATTTGTTTACCAATTGATGGTAGATACGATCTTCGGATCCGTAAATCGGTGGCTGAAAAGCAGAAGTTTCCATGGAAAAACATTTCGGAAGTCGGGTCATTTGCTTGGTAATCAATTCCGACGCATCGTGGATTCGGAGGGGTCAACGAGAAGCTGCCGAGCTCGTTCAAATAAGGTTGCTTTGAAGCTGGCTTCTTGGACCGTTTCATCATTTGCAGAAGCGGGTCTTCAGCAAGACTTCGTTCCAGCTCTTCGTCTATTTCTTCTCAACGCTCCTCTCTCTCGTCTTCATCCTCATAGACCAGTTCTACAGGATGGTCAACGGGAGAGGATGTAACCGGCTCAGAGAAACCCAAGTTCAGTTCTCCTGTTGCAAATTGAAGACACTCAATTAAATACGGGTTCAAATTCTCTTTCTCTTCACTTAAAAACTTACCTAGTTTCTTGTTTAAGACGCTTCTCGGAGCAGAGGATTTAATTACATTCGAGTCTTTCAGAATAACCCTACTCGCTGTTCCTTTTCTTGCTGCTGCAGCCATGGCTTGTAAGTTTCTTTGAAAACAAAGTTAGATAATTCAGAGAGATGATGATTTGACTTGAAGACAAGTGTAAGTGATGCTGTTGCTTTGAAAACTTTTTGTATTTATACAGTTTTTTCGAGATGAATTTCAATACTTGAGATAAGACACTTTCAACCCTCTTGTTAGAAAGAAGCTAACTCCTCTCATATAGCTTTGTGTCCCAATTCATAGCTAATGGCCGGATTTCTCTCGTTACTCTCACCCCCTGCAGAAGACAGAGGTCAGATCTTCAGACAACTTTCAAAATAAGTCAGCTTGTTCAGATTTCTGACGTAAATCTCACCCCCTGCAGAAGACAGAGGTCAGATCTTCAGACAACTTTCAAAATGTGTTAGCTTGTTCAGATTTCTGACGTGAATCTCACCTTCCTGCAGAAGACAGAGGTCGGATCTTCAGACAGCTTTCAAAGTGTGCTAGCTTGTTCAGATTTCTGACGTAAATCTTACTACTTGCAGAACTTTGGTCTCGAAAACAACTTTTCAAAGTAGGCAAGTCCACTTAGTCAGACTTCCTGGTTCTAGTAGAAGACGGATGTTCAGCTTTAAAAAACAACTTTTTAAAGCATGCCCACTCTGATGTGTAGACTCGACATGCTATTCCCCCTTCCTTGTAGAAATTTGACCTGGAAAAAACAACTTTGAAAGTTTGACCTGATAGGTCGATTATAAGCTTATTGCTGCTCTCTTCACCACCCACCAACCTTGTAAAAAACAGTGTGCAGTATTTACAACACCTCGACAGATTTGTATAAAAGGCTCACTATTTTCATGTTCAGCCATCAGTCATGTGCTTGCCTTGGAAGCTACTGTGGGTGTTCACAGCAAGAAGAGAACCTTCTACACGCTCAGCAGAAAGATTTACTGCTAAACTGACGTGTCAAGTTAAACCAAGAATTCAAAAGCATAACAACGGTTGTGTATATTCAGTTTCACCTTTATCAAGCCCAGATTTCGGTTCACCTTGTGTGCACTCAACCCCAATAGCTGACTTTAATTTTGGAATTTCTTCTGACGAGTCCAGTCTAGGTCTAGACTACTCGGATGAAGCAAGCTTTTCGTTTTAGTGGATTTCATGAGGTGTGTAATATATTTTATATATTCTAAAGTACGGGTGTACACTTTTGATAATAATTGCGCTGGTCCAGCATCAGAATATTAAATGTGCTGTTTAATTTGTTTAATGAAACCAAGGATTAATTATTTGATTTTAAAGCTGACACCTAGAACCTAACAAGGACAATGGTTGTTCCAAAGGCGAGCAGCGTTTTCTTAAAAACTACAGTTTTAGCAAAAAATAAATAGAGCGGGTGTTATTAAATGTGTGCACAATTTAATCAATTTTTTTAAATTTTTAGTTTGCGTGCGGCTATCCAGAGTGTGGTTTTGAATGCAGTAGATACCGCAAACTAGATAAGCACAGTGATAAAAAACACATTTGCAAGCAGGGCTGCGGAAACTTTATACAAACACAAGATCACAATTGCACGAAGCAGAATAATGAAACTGGTATGTCCAATGGGGTTTTTATTGCTGTTTTAGGCCGTTTTCACATCACTAGAAGTGATCATAGAGGTATAGTTAAGATGTTTACCCACGTATTTAAAGAACCAAGGTATTCCGTTCCTGATGTCTTTGACGAGTTAAAAAATGACATTGTAATTATTTTGAAACAATGTATTAGTTATTATAAGGGTATAAGAACCCATTTTGTAATCGAAGCGGATCTGGAGGATCTAAATTTATAAAAATATAGCTAGCCCGATTATTAACTCTCCGTATTTAATATTATATCATGAAAATTATATAAACGACGTTCTAGAAAACGCTGTATCGTATATAGTTAATACTCTTTCAGTGTATAACGAGAATGGCTCGGCTTGGAAAGTATTAGGGCTTGCAAAACTGCATTTTATTGTAATAAAATACACCCCGATTAAAGGGTCTGGATATCTTCCAACCCCTCTCATTTTTAAAGGCAGGCAAAGTTTGTTAAATGTAAAAGCGGAAAACGAAGAATGCTTCGTCTATGCTGTGCTTGCTAGCCTACATCACAGCAATGTGGGTAGAAGTCTAACTAGATATCAATCCTACACAAAATATTTTCACCATTACGACTGGTCAGGATTGCAGTTACCTGTAGAGGTGAATAAGATTACTCAATTTGAACTTAACAATCAGATAGCAGTTAGTGTGTTTTTTCATGAAGGTTCTCAAATTTACTTTGTAAGAGTTAGCAAATTTCTGGATTGTTCAAAAAAAGTCGACTTGTTATTAATTGGAGACCGTAAATCAAATTACCACTATATTTCAATTTTAAATTTTGACCAGTTTTTATCTTCATCGTTTAGTGATCTTTATAAACATTGCAGGGTGTGTTTAAATAGTTTTAGAACACAAGCGTCGTTTGACAGGCATGCGAGATTATGTTTATCTCTAGGCATAAAAAATATAAAATGCCCGCAAAAAGATATGGACGGCGTTCCGAAAATTATAAAATTCAAAGATTGGTATAAAATGTTTCCCCACAATTACGCAATTTTTGCTGATTTTGAATGCCTAGTAGAGAAAACAGAAAATGCAGACGTTAGAAATTTAGAAGCGGTCGCCTATGGTATGCTTTTAATAGGCCCCGATGGGCTATATGAGTATTATAGCTACTGCGGTAAAGATTGCATCTCGAGATTTTTAAAAAAGTGTTTGCAGTTAGCAGACAGGTGCATAGAATTAAAAAGTCTTGATTTAGGTTTGCCAGATTTAACTCGAGAAGAGCAAATAATTTTTAAAGAAAAAACAGTGTGTGAATTTTGTATGAATCCTTTCACAAAGCTCAATTTAAAATGCAGGCATCATTTTTATACAACAAATACGGCTAAGCGCGTTAAAATTTACGCATGTTGTACAAAATGTAATCTTTCTTTAAAACCTAGGAACTATATACCTGTACACTTATACCATGGCAGCGGCTTTGATTTCGCATTATTAGCTCAGGGGTTTAAAGAGCCTTTTATTAATGATATTGATATACTATCTCAGAATTTACAACGTTTTCACTCTATAAAAATTAATAGAAAAGTTTTATTTTTAGATCTTTGCAAATATCTAATGAGTCCTTTACAAGAGCAGGTTAACTTATTACGAAGCACAAGACTAGAAAATTTTAAGTATACACGGCAGGAATTTAAGAATTATATGCCTCATTTTAATAAACTTTTATCTAAGCAGGTATTTCCGTATGAATACCTTGATCGCCCTGAAAGATTGAAAGAAAAAAACCTTCCAGGGATCGAGAAATTTTATAGTTCTTTAAAACAAAAAGGCGTGAACAAGGAAGAATATGAGCACGCTCTAGAAACATTTAAGCTTTTTAAATGTAGAAATATACAAGAGTATCTTATTATTTACCTAAAATTTGATGTTTTTTGAATGGCTGATGTATTGGAAAACTATAGAGAAAAACAATACCATCTATATGGGCTTGATATCTATCATTTTATGTCAGGACCTAGTTTTAGCTACAGTGCTTGCTTAAAATCTACAAAAGCAAAGATCGAAGTGATGGATGATATAAGTATGGTTCACATGCTGCTTAGCTCAGCTTATGGTGAAATGACCATTTTAAATACCAGATATGCAGAATCCAATGAACCTGGAATAAAAGGGTATGACAAAACAAGACCAAAACAGTCTTTAGTTTTTCTGGACGTAAATGCTTTGTATTCATATTGTCTAACTATGCCTGTACCAGTAGGAGAATATAAGTGGTTAAGTAGTCAGGAAATAAATGATTTGTTTATAGACGATTTACGAAAATTTAGAGAATATCCAAGCAATGCAGGTTATTCGTTGATGCTTGAGGTAGATATTCACATTCCTAATCATCTACATGACTATTTTGATGAGTTTTGCCCGATGCCTGATAAATTAAAAATAACATCAGCTTACCTGTCAGATTTTCAACAAGAATTATTAGAGAAATACAAAGGTATTATTTCAAACCCCGGCGCTTCAGAAAAACTTGTTAACAGTCTTTTTCCAAAATTAAATTATGTATGCCCTATTAAACTTTTACAATTGTACATTAAGTTAGGAGCTCAGATTACACAAATAACACGTGGATATTCGTTTAAAGAGGAGGCAGTCTTCAAATCCTATATTGAAGGGAACATAGAAACTTGGAAAAACTCTGACAATAAAACAGTAAAAACTGCAGCTAAAAATTCAAACAATCAAGTATTTGAAAAATTTCTAATTAACCCTGCTAAATACACCGAATGCAAAATAGCCAAAACTAGAAGTAAAGCTCAGGAATTGCACAATTCGTTTTTATTTAAAGATAAATATGCTATAGACGACGAAACTTCAGTCTGCCATATGGAACGAGTGAGTGTAGAATTTGATACAGCATATCACATAGGGCATTATATATTAGCAATGAGTAAATTAATAATGTTTCTACTTTACTGGTTCAAATTAAAACCGTATTTTTGAGAGCGTATACACTATCTTTATAGGGATACAGATAGTAAGTTACTTTTAATAATTTGAAAGGAAGGTCAGACGTCGCTAGATGAAGATTTTAAAAATTTAAAAGATTTATTTGATTTTTGAAACTTGTCTCCAACTGACGCTTTGTATTTAAATAAAAACAAGGGTGTTGCGGGGTTGCTGAAAATAGATACAGGGTCTAAACGTATTTACAGATTTAAAGCTCTAGCAGTCAAGTGCTATGCTTTAGAATTTTACGATGAGTCATTTAAATTACGCGCTAAAGGCGTTACAAGAGCTGTTTACAATCAGTAAATTTTAAAACCTATGAGAAAGCACTGTTTAACTGCAAGTCCGAATCAATTCAAATGAACGTTTTAAGAATAAAAAATCAAAAGATATTAAATTTGCGTTTTTCTAGAATAGGGTTTCCTAATTTTGCCTCTTAAAGGTATTTACTTCCACCTTTAGGTATACACTCACTGGCTTTTGGAAATAAAGCCATAAGAAATGTCGTGTTCGAACAAATACTTTTATTATTTTTTATTAAATGTACTTATTGTCAAAAAACTAATTTTAGCGAATATTTTCTAATTTTTTCCCAAATTGTGTAAGTAGTAACATGCTTTTGTATTAATGTGTATTTTATCAAGAATATATATATAAATATATATGTGTATCTCATAATAAAAATTCCATTGGGTTGTACCGTCGTAAGTTCTGTTTTAAATATTATAGATTGTAAGAAAATTCAAATTTTGGTTAAAATGTATGAAATAAATAAAATTTTGAGTAGTCATGTGCTAGTGCTCGTAGCTTGTGGTATTGTGTTATTCGTTGTGCTCATTTTCTTGTGGTCTCTACTGCTTAAAAAACGCGATATAAATGGACTACGCGATGTTTAGCGATTGTGATCTACGTCTTGCCACATTTAAAACCTGGCCTGTAGATTATATTAGCAAGGCAAGCATGGCTGATGCAGGGTTTATATACTCCGGCAAAAACAACAAAGTAAATTTCTAATTTTATACCTTATCAGATTATTTTTATGTTAAACAGTTAAAAGTTATACATGTACGATAATGTATTTTATAATTTGAAAGTAATTTGTGCTTTCTGTAAAGTCAAACTTTATAATTGGAAGATTGATGACATACCGCTACTAGAACACTCGTTGCATTCACCCTTATGCAAATTCATTGTACACCCAAAACCAAGAATTAATATAAAATCAAAGGTAAAATTTTGTAATAGCCGTAAAATGCGTATGTATATAATGAAATGCTGTATGTAAATGAAACGCAAAGAATGTAAATAAAAACAAATTTATTCAATTTTTTAAATGTTTAACAAAATTTATTTTATTGTATATTTGTTTAAGTACCGCTTTCATTCATACACAGGATCTTCGATCATGGTTGTTTTATTACTGATCATTTCTTGCATTTGAACGCTTAAAAGATCTCGCAGGATATTACATTTCTTTACAGCGTTTACAAATTCATTAAGACCAGGCATATTGTTCCGCTTCACCTTAAATTTTTTTGTGGCAAATGAAACTAAATCTGCAATGTGAGAATATTGTATTTTCACGCCAATATTAATAATTTCGCCATTTGGCGCCCATTTGAAACTTTTGCACAAAGAAAGAATCTGCAAGATTTATTTTGCTTTCAGCTTTTGATATTCCATTAGCATGTCTGTAATAGAGCTAAGATCTGTGACTTTTTCTTCTTCTGATTTAGCGCTTTGATTCATAAGGGATTCATTCTCTTCGAGTCTTATAACTTTCCAAAGTTTAACTTTTAAATTAGACATTGCATGTAAACAGATGGTTTAGAGATCCTTCAATTAACTTGGATAACACTGCAGCAAATACAATTTTTAGTATTTTATGATGTTTTAATAAATACACCCTTATAGATTCCAACTTTGGATGTTTTTCAAAAAATAGTATTTGACGTTTAATTTTAAGAAGACATTTATCCTCTTTTTTATTTTTCGATAAACTTTCTATGTTTAGAAATAGCTCTGCCAAAATTTCGAGTTCTTCACTGGTTGCGTTTTTAATTAACTTTATTCTTTGAAAAGTAGTGCAGTTAGTCACACGTTCTAAAAACGGTGTTGATTCGTGCACGTGCTCCATTACAATGATGGAGTAAACAAAATGGTTTCTGGTTTTATTATAATAGTGTTTCTAACTCTGAACCTATCAGGTGTCGTTTGACTCCAGTCAAAGCAAACCAAACCGTGAGGTATATCTCTAGTTGAAATATTATAAGCTTCTCGTACAAACCTCTTGTGTTCAGGAAAGCTTTGCCTACCGACAAAGTCTATATTAAAATTGTCTTTAGGGTTTTTGTAATAAACTAAATACGTAGCTGAACGGGCAAGCTCTACAAGCGCTTTGTTGTACAGGTTTTGCACTAGTAAAAGCACGCACACTTTAACATGGTGACTTGTTCTTGTGAATAACGCGGTTACTTTACGTGCGTATTCAGCATTACTTAATTCTTTAAGTTTGTCGTCAATTATTATCATTGTACCAGATTCCAGCTAAGAAATACCATCGTCTAATGAGTCTGTATGATATATTTCAGTGTCTGTTTTACAGAGCTTCAGTAGCTCTTGCGGCGGGTAGGTGTAAACATAAACAACTTTCTTAACAGTTCCTTTTATAACTTCGCGTCTACGTTTAATTATTTCAATTGTGTCTGTTGTTTTTCCTGCTCTGCTTGGTCCAGCCAAGAGCATAGTAAAATCCTTCTCTAAACGAAAATCAAAAACGCCTTTTTCGCTCATTCTGTTTAATATGAATATAAAAAAACAATACAATAATTACACCTTCAGCGGATCTTTAGGAGGTGTAAGTCACTTTTTTGCAAACAGAAAATTTAAAAACCGTAACGTCATCGCCAGAGAGCTTTCTAAAATCAACTTGTATTCGCTTTTTAAACCTGCTAGAAAGCGTTACAAGACTGGGCGTACACTAGCGTTATTTCTAAACCACCTATGGCAGGCAGATTTACTTGATATGCAAAAATATAGCAGAGAAAATAAAGGATTTAAATACATTTTGTTAATTATTGACGGATTTTCAAAGTTTGTAAGACTTGTGCCAATTAAAAATAAAACTGAAAAAACCGTAGCCGTAGAATTTGAAAAAATATTTAAAAAACTGGCACCGTTAAATCTTCAAACAGACGCAGGTGGAGAATTTTTTAACAGTAATTGTAAAACTGTGTTTGCGAAATATAACGTCAACCATTATTACACTTATACAATAAATAAAGCTTCAATTGCAAAAAGATGCATTTTCACAATAAAGCGCAGGCTTGCAAGAATGTGGTATTTAAATAATAATCATAAATATTTGCATGAAATTTCTGGTATTGCTTCATCATATAATTCGTCAATACATTCAGCTATTGGAATCCCCCTTCGAGATGTCAACAAGGATAACAGTGCTGATATATTTAAAAAACTGTATCATAATTTAATCACTGCACAAACAAAAAAACCAAAATACAGTGTCGGCGATCATGTGCGAATTTCGCTTAAAAGGATTAATATATTTCAAAAATCTTATAATCAGTCTTTTTCCGATGAATTGTTTATAATTGAAAAAATCAGGTTATCTCACCCTGGGACATATTATCTGATTGACCTAGACAAAAAGCCTATAATAGGAAGCTTTTTAACTGAAGAACTACAGTATGTATTTACTGCTTGAGCGAAATGTATATCACACTGATTTCCGATAGCTCGGTAGAGTATTTTCCAGAAAATACTTCTGACTTTAAAAATAAGCTAGCAGTTTCGATTAAATGTAACGGAGAGTGGGAAGTTGGATTAAGCGAAATAACGTATACACCTACAAAATCAAAATTTCAAATTTTTGAAAATACCGACGATTCAAAAATTTATGTTCAAAAAGGTGAACCTGTCTCACAGATTATTTTAGTTCAAAAACAAGAAGGAGAAATAAGAAAATTCATTGAAAGCGTAAATTCAAAATTTGAAAAAGACAATATCCAAATTCAGTTCTATTTTTCATTCTTTCAAAGACAAGTGAGTCTCAGTTTGTACAACGGAACAGGAAAAATTATTAAAATTTCAAATATATTGCTAGATACCTTATGGTTTGAAACAAGAGAATATGACCAGAGTGAATTTCGTCAAATTAGACCGGCGTCTCAAGATTCTTACAATTTAATACCGAAAGACGCTGACTTTAGTTTTGTTTTAAAGACAAATCCTCCTGTGCTGGAGTATACAATCCCCGAACCTGAAAGTATTGATGAGCTGGTTACAGATCTGAACTTTGAGTTTGCAAGTCAAAACGTTTTAGTGACCATTGTAAAAGACAGTGATGAGCTTAATATAACTGTGTCTGAAAGGGTTCCTGTAACTGTTAAACTATCGTCCAGAATTAAACACCTGCTAGGACTCCCAGATGAGTTTACTATAACTCAAACAGAGACAGTACCTTGTTCTATTTTTAAACCTCCTGAGACAAACGAGTTGTTTGTAATAACTAACATTGTTCAAGGTCAAAACTATGGTTCCTCCTCAAGAAATGCATTACGTATTTTTAACCAGTCGGAACCCTATAACGTTAAATAAACCAAAACGTTTAACCCCGTTTACTACACAAGCCTTTCATCGAAGCTTCTTGAATACGTATATATTCGTTTAGAAAACGTTCACGGTAAGCAGTACGCATTTGGAAACGAGAGCGTTAAGTTAGTTCTTCACTTACGTCATCCAGGAATGCGAGAGGTGTCTGTTCTGAAAAAAGGTGTGGTTTAAAAGAAATAAGTAAAAGCGGAAAAGGTGTAATACCTAGTAGCGAATCGTACAACGTTCCGATGGGGGTCAAGCAAAAAACGTTAAAAAAGCGTTTAAACAAGGTCAAGCGCAAATCTAAAAACGTTAAAAAAACGGTTTGCAAGGTCAGTGTCAAGAAAGAAGTCAAGAGGAAAAGACGTTAAAATGGAAACTATAGGTTTATCTCTGGCTGTAAAACGATCAGAATTTGATCATTTTACGGCTAAGCCAACTGATTTGAGCTCAACTTCTTCTCTTAAAGAAATTCATAGACCTATTTATGCATTTTCTGACCCACGCGTACCGATCGAATTAAGATTAAAATCAAATAAGTTTAAATATTACGATTTAAAAAGTGCTCGTATGTAAACTGCATTAAAAATTAAACGAAAAGCTGGAACTGCTTTAACTGCAAATAAAAAGGTTGCACCTTCTAATAATTTTCTTGGAGGACTGTTCAGCAACTCATCATTATACATTGAGAGTAAACTAGTTGCTAACGACGATAACTTGCTTCCTTACAAGTCTATTTTGAAAAAGCTTGCTACAACTCACGAAGAATGCAGACCTATCCTATTTCTTAACAACGCTGACCCTGGTGATACTTCATTTAACGCCAACTAAACTTCTTTGAAAATGTCCGAATACACATCTTTGTCAAAATTATTGGAGCTTAAAGGTTTATTGAATTTAAGTGAATCTCATTTACATCGCTACCTTCCACCCGAGCTTGATGTAACTATAAAACTGGAGAGGTCAAATCCTGCATTCGTTATAAATGCTAACGTTGATACTACAGACTACGAAATATTTATTGAAGATATATATCTGAAAATTACTCAAATATCACCTTCAGATTCTGTTTTACAAGAATACAGGCACATGCTTAACCAAGAAAAACTTGCAGAGCTTCCAGGTTTTCGTACCGATATTAAATCAATATATGTACCAGCAAACAGTTTTGGAATAACAAACGAAAGCGTTTTTACTAAAGCTTTACCTTTAACAATTCTTGTAGCGTTCGTAAAAGCAGCACGAATTACTGGGAAATATAGCGCTGCTCCCTATGTTTTTGATCATGTTAATATAAACAGAATAAAACTTTCTACTGATCAAAATGAATCTTTTTATGGATCTATCAATTGCAACTTTAAAGAGAATCAGCACATGGAGGCATTTTCACAGTTTTTGAAAATTACGGGTTTGCCATCAGATGGGATTGTAAATTATAACAGTTTTAAACATGGATTAGCAATATTTGCATTCCAACTGCAAGCACATGGACAGGCGGATTCTTTCAACCCATTGCGTTTTGGACAAGGTAAATTTGAAGCTACATTTACTGATGCTATCACTGAAACTTACACTTGTTTGCTTTACAGTATATTTGAAAGTGTGCTTGCGATAGACAAGCACAATAATGTATCCTATACCCCATAATAAAATTGTTTATTAAAAAATTATTTATGCTTATTAAAAATGGTTATTAAAAATTATTGATGCTTAATAAAATTGTCATTTGAAATTAACAAATTTTGTTTTTATTTATTGTCGACTTCGTCATAAGATTTTAAAGGTTTACATTCATTATACTTAGATTTGCATTCAATGTACACACATTGTTTAGGATTGAATGTTTTAGAGGATTTACACGGTATACAAAATTGATGTGAAGGCACCGGTAAAAAAGTATAAATATATATTTTTCCAGTAAATTTATTTAAATCAATATGTTTCATAGACAGCATATGGCATCCACAGCAATTAAAGTTCTCAAGCGATACTCCTTCCATAAACCATTGGTTTTCGTTATACCATGATTTGTCGAGGTCTGATTTCACTATTTGCAGTTTCTGCTTTTCTTCTGTGTAGCAATAGTAGCAGCATGTTTGTGCATCTTGGTTTACGTACATGTTTGTTATAACGTTATCTGTGATTCAGCTGTACTGGCAGTAATAGCATTTAAACTTTTCCATAGCTTAACAGAAAATCTAAAAATTCATTAAGTACACTCTGCACTGAAATAACATCCTTGCATGTCCATACAGATTGTAGCACGCTAGCACATTCTTCTGTAATAGTAAAAACAGTTTTAGTTGCTTTCTCGCGAAATTGAAGTAGTATACGCAACAGACAAGATTCTAAAACAGGCCATCTTGAATATGAACAAATGCATTTGTAGTATCTAGTCCCCTCTTTTGTTTTAAATGTTAACTGTTTGATATGCTTATTTTTATATTTAAATTCAATAATTGTTAGCATTTCTGAAATTACTAATAGCAGCAAGGTCTAACACCGTATAAAACATTTGCTTTTTCTGAACCGTCAGGGTTTAAATTTTGAGTGTACACTGCAAGAACTTTTTCACCGCAAGCAAGTCTGAACTCGTTATTCCCAAAGCATTCCTTGCAAAGCCACACCCACGGTAATAATACGTAATTGAACGACAGTATACCTGTTGAGTGTTCTGAAAATCGTTTAACTTCGTCTATTTTGGTTTTAAAACTTGACTGAACATTGTTATGTTTATATTCGCAATATTCGCAGTAAAATGTATTATACGACTGGTAATGAATTGAAAAGTTTGAGTCTTGTGAAAAGCTGGCAATGCTAGTCTTGTCTGCAGACGCAAGTTTTTTATTTAAAACTGAACGGAGCTTTTGCAACTTGAGACACCTTAAACAATAACAACGGTGTTTGTATTTATACATTTTTATTTTGCTGCAAATCGAAATTTAAAGCCATGCAAACCTGCAGTCATAGCATTGAATGTCAATTTTTCTCATGATAAATGATGTGCGATTTGTTCAAAACAAATACTATCTTGGTACAGGTAGTACTGTTCGCATAACTCAACATTTGAATATAGTGTATAAACGTATGATGTGATACCACACTGCCATCCTTCGTACAAACTCATTCGATCTCTAGTGGTTTCTTCACTAGAATTAAAATTTCCTGTACAGTAGAAGCACTTGGATTTTGTAGGAGATCTTCTGATTTCACACCAGTCATCAGTATTATTTAAAGCTTCAATGGAAATTTCCTTAACACTTTTGCAATTTTTTACAACAAAAATGTCTTTTTCTTTCTCTAAACACTCGCACAAATAACAGTATTGTTTATGTTTATAAATAAACATCCAAATTTGAGGAGGTTCGCAACTTATCCAGCAGTAGTCACAATTTTCACATTTTAAATCTTTCGGGGTAATATTTGTTAAGATTTTATGCTCACCTTGCGTTGAAATATCGCTATATTTTCTTTTCTTAGACAAGTCCATGCTTGCGCATGGAATGCTAGTTCAAGACTAAACACATATTTTAACAACGTGACCTATTATGAGTAGCAAGTTTAGCGCATGCGCGATGTATCATGTGTGGAAATCTAATATTTCCGCTGCTAAGTTATTTATTAACCGTTATTTGAAATAAAAGTTTTTAATATTAAAAACTTTTATCTCAAATTGAGCAAAGCTAGCTTATGTTAGAAGACCATTGTTAGGTTCATTTATAGTTCAATAACGCTTGGAAATCCAATTTTCGTTTCGAAGATCTGATTTCCACTTTCTGAGACACTATAAATAACTCTATCGAGTTATTTAATAATACTATTAATCAATAATTTATTAAATCTAAAATTTTTAGAATTAACCACAGTCGCCATTATCTAAATTTTTAAATTAGAGTTATTTTGTAACTCAAAATAGTGTGGAAATCAGATGTTCGTTTCGAAGATCTGATTTCCACACTCTGAGACGCATTAAATAACTCTATTGAGTTATTTAATAATACTATTAACTCAAAATAGTGTGGAAATCAGATGTTCGTTTCGAAGATCTGATTTCCACACTCTGAGACACATTAAATAACTTTATCGAGTTATTTAATAATACTTTTTATCAATAATTTATTAAAATCTAAAATTTTTAGAATTTACCACAGTCGTCATTATCTAAATTTTTAAATTAGAGTTATTTCGTTACTCAAAATAGTGTTGAAATCAGATGTTCGTTTCGGAGATCTGATTGCCCACACTCTGAGACACATTAAATAACTCTATCGAGTTATTTAATAATACTATTAATCAATAATTTATTAAATTTGTAGAAAAAATTAAAAAAATATTTTATTTAAAATAGCTTGTTTTGAGATAAGTTAGTTTTTATTAGAAGCTAGCAATTGGCATTTGTATAAATATTGTAAATATTTGAAATCAAATAATGTTTTATTAAAGCAAGCAAACTAAACTAAATCTGTACGGGAACATGAACGGGTATTGTGTTTTTTTAGAAACGATGGGAGTCGGGGATTTGCTCTTATTTCTCTGATTATCTCCAACTCGGGTTCGGCTACAATAGCGTTATTACGCTCATGATCATTGTTTACCTGCGGAGGTGCTAACTCGCTCATCTCGAGATTTTCTTCTTGCAGTTCCTCATGATTTACCCTTCCTTTATACTTTTGGTACAAAAAAACAGCCAGAAAAGCAATCCCAACCATAGCAGTCAGACCAGCACCCGCATACAGAACCACTGTAGCATATAAACACATGTCATATACATACATGTACACATGGCATTAACATCTCATAATAATGTATATAAACTGCATATATACATATTAAGTGCATAAGCATACACACCTGCACTTCTCGATTCCGTTTCACACTCCTCTATTCCACCAGCATACCAGGACACTCGATAAGGCTCCGAGTCCAAAGAATAACATTCCTTAGCCCCCTCCATCACTTTGGCCCACAGGCAACCACTCCGTATACACTCTGCACAAGTTGAATGAATGCACCCTACAGCATACATTGAATATGTAATACATGCCACATGTAAAGTTGTTAAAATAATATTCGTAAGAAATTTAAAAAAAACTTCCTTTCCATGGCTGGTGTTGGTTTTGGTTTGATAGACCAGAAAAAATAGGTGGAATGGATGAGATCTGTGAAAAAAAATCATAACAGCAGACAAACGGCTGGATTCAACTTTTATTTTTCATTGCAATGTTTTGTTTCTCGGAATCCAGCCTGTCTGCTGTTTACATCGACCTAAGTATAAAGCCCATGGAAACTATGCGGAGTGCAACCAAATACCGTCAAACCACGATTTGCCACTCGCGCTCTGTCTCGGCTCCCATTTTTGAGTTTTGACTTTGGGGGGGGGGGAGGGGGAATATGCTAATTAGGGGGGGTTAATTGGCCCCTAAGGGCCTAAAACGGCCTTAATACCGCGTTCTCCCTCTACTAGAGTTCATTGTTGTTGTGATCGATGGTTGAAATTCTATTCAGATTTAGACTGAAAAAACTCAATAGTCAATAGAAACTCAATGTTTTTGAAATGTAATTACTGAAAAAGTAACTTTTAATCTTGAAATACGTGCTAGTGCTTAATTACGCTAACTAATTGTGGGGGGTTGTTGTTTATTAGTGACAAGCAATACGGCCATTGGTGGTCACCAATGGGTCGTCATCAGGACACAATTACATGGTGGTGGAACTTGGTGCCTGTGTTAGCAAAATTAACAAATTCTCTGCAAAGTTTCACAACCACCGAATCCACCACCATGTAATTATGACGCGATGACCACCCATTGGTGACCACTAATG
Organism: Dicyrtomina minuta; assembly: GCA_949802685.1. Taxonomy (NCBI): domain Eukaryota; kingdom Metazoa; phylum Arthropoda; class Collembola; order Symphypleona; family Dicyrtomidae; genus Dicyrtomina; species Dicyrtomina minuta. The sequence goes on from CATKUY010000480.1 coordinate 21,424, forward strand.
CTACTGCTTACACACAGAGAAGGTTTCGTTTTACGGTTAAATATTGCAAAATTTTGATTGCGCATTTACAGTAACACAGTCACTTCAACTCAGTACACTCTCCAGTGCTAAGGGCTGAAAGGTGCATCCAATTCTGTTTGGTAATTCTCAAAATTACAGAATATTTTAAAATATTATTCAATCCAGAACCAAACTATTAACCTTCCACTGTTAGGCTGACCATCCGTACTGAATTTTCTAGAACAGTACTGGTTTTGAGACTGAAGTACTAAGAAAAATACAAAACTCAACCAGTACAGTACATGTACTGGATTTTGACTCGTGCTACCAAAGTATACTGGTTATGCATCAGAATGATGATTATTGTATTTCTGTTCAAATATAATGAGCACATTAGGCACCTGCATTAATCTACAATTAAAAATTGTAAGTTCCGAAAACCAAAACAAAGTACGAACTTTTGTGCTTAGGATGATTACAGTTACAGTCCCAAACAAATGTCTCCTACATAATATGCTTGTAGGTTTCCTGTAGTCCCATGTTAGCGTCGATACTATTTTGTAGGGCGTCTTGTTTTTTTAAGTCTCCAACCCTCAATTTGGATGACATTATTGGTGTCCGGTCCCAAAATTGAGTTATTGTAAAGTACAACGTACCTAGCTAGAAACAAAGATAAGTATGTACCCTAATGTATTTACATAAGCGGTTATTTAGAGAATATACAATGTTGCAAAAATGTTGAAAGTTGCCTCATTTAACCGCTGACTGCAAAAAACTTAATACAGCGATCTTTTTGTGAAATATTCCTCAACTCTGTCCGCTCCTCACTGCTTTTACATCATGAATAGAAACGGTATCGCCCTCCTCTCCTATAATATGTAGTTAAGCAACGCAATTCTCAGTAATGAAATCCATGAGGCACCCTCTCTCAGGGTTTTGAAGTATGTACACACACATTCAACCCATACGGTTCCAATTAAATAGGCACGTTGTCCTCCCCTTCGTAAAGTACTCCTCAACTCCCTGCGTTCCTTTCATTTTACATACTATGTAATCCCGTTGTCATAGTGATCAGTCCTAACAATACAAATACCCGCTCACTTTAAATTCCATCATTCTCAAATATCATACATTATTAAAGAAACAACATTGACTGCTCTCATATGACCAGCACTGGCAGCTACATCTCAGCTGTGTTTCATATACCAAACGTTGCCATAGAAACGCATTCCAAACATTAGCACTGGCTCCGGGCCTCTCCACTCTTTCTCATTGCCTCACAATGCCCATATACCAGCAACACTATTATTTTTTAATAATTCAACTCCAGCTCTCATTGCCTCCCATTCATACACATGACATTACATTAAAATGCATTTAAATGCCCATAAGCTTACCAAGGTTATCTGTCGTTTTAATTCATCCCTATGACTGTACATTACAATGCAATTAAATTTCCATATGCTTAGCAAGGTTATCTGTTGTTTCAGTCCCACATGTCACATCATGCCTCAATCCTTGTCACGGCCCAGGCTGCCCTGCTAATACTCTCGGGTACAACAACTACACCCCCCACCACCACCACAGGCGGTGACAATACAGACAAAGCATTTCGTTAAGGAACAACTATTTCACAAATATCATATACATCAGTTAGAAATTTAACTATAGAATCATATTTATTGCCAAATTTAAAATAAAGTAGTACATCAACAACTACTAACGACTCAGATAAATTATAATATACATCATCTACATGTCTACTACCAGAATAAAATTGAGGTTTACAACCCTTGGTATTACAAAAATACCAGAAATCTTTAATCGTCCACAATACCATTTTTGCCGATCACGTTTCTAATACATCTTTGACAGTTTTATCATTTTTACGCTTATACATAAGAATTTCATTATCAAGCCAATGTTTAGATACAGGTAAATTTTTAAGAGAAAAGACTGGATAAGTAGGTAATATTGCTTTAATTTCTTTGATGATCCGTTTTTTACTTTGGCTGCCTCCGCCGAGATTAGACCTTGTTCTTTTATTTGTTCTATCGCTTTGTAGACTACGGTGTGCGCGGCGTATGTTGTTTTATTCTCGTAAAAGCATGCTGCCACCAATCCTTTTGCGGCAGATTCTTCACTTGATCCCGTCGGTATACCTTGAGGTCCAGGTAATACTCGTCAAAGAGCTCCTCCCAGTTTAGCGTGGAGTATCTGTCTGGTCTCTGAACAGTAATATTTGATGATACGGAGCCAGTCCCCCCGTGTAATGTTGCTAAACAGTACACACTTGCAAATCTGTCCTCAAATGATTGCTTCAAATTTGGCTGTTTTCCTGTTAGCGCACCAGCAGCTTCTATTGGAATACGAGCACGAGTGAACGACGTTAAGGTGATCTCCGTGGCCGACGATGAAAAAGAACTCCTCGTTGAATGATCGGAACGCGCCAAGCAAAGAGTCCAAAAGTCCTTCAGCATTTCCGGAATCTCAAGGGCATAGGACATCGTTGAAAAAGACGAGGTTAGTTCCAAGAGCAAATCCAGAAATGCATCTGTAGAACTCTTTAAAGGTTCTAACAGTGAGTTCTAGTTCTGCTGAATTGTCTTCCGTAGAATAGTTAAAATTGGGACTAGCTCGTCTGCTACGTCGTGCTGAAACTGGCTGTTTACGCTTAACATAATTATCCAAGTAATATGTTTGGCCATCCTCCCCTTCGGTATCGCTTCCATTTCCGTCGTTAGACATTGCAATGCGCTGCTCATATCAAAAAAGACGTCTGAGTACTGCTGGTCGTGGTTCAGTGTTTATAAACTCAGCACACTTTTCAATAGTTATTCATTCGTCCCAATGTATAAAAAGCTCCTTAAATTGCGTATTTACCAAGTCCTTTATAACTAGAATAGAATAATCAAAATTATATAAACGGTCAACACACGCCTTGTTACATTCGTCGCAATATTTAACGTCAGCTAAATCTGACAATGCTATAGGTGTAAGAACCTCCCCGTGTATATCTATCTCAGTAATAATTTTATCTACTGCCTTTTCTTCTCTAACTCTATGTATAGGTAAAAATTCTGTTAATTGTCTTTTAATGCAAGAAGAACAATATTTACACCCAATATATGTAAACCAAATAAACAAAAAATTTTCAAATCTATGCAGGGCAAAAGTTAAATCGGGACCATCTCGTGGCCAAGTAATAGCCACTTTTGTCTCCTTTTCACTATCTAAAGATTTTTATTCCTCGTCAGTTTCTAAACGTGGTAAAATTAATTCAACTACCTCTGTTACAATAGATGGTCCTCGTGGATGTGATAAACACATGATGATGCCTAATGTAATTGAGGCCTGACTTTAATATCAAATTCGTATGATGTACGAGTGTGTATTCCATTTTATTCCTAGTGCAAATAATTAAAATGCATTTTTATGAGCTTTAATCGTAATGCAATTCAATTTAATCGTTTGCAATTTTATTTAATTGTTTGCATCAAACAAATATTATTAAGAGGTTGTATTAATAATTCTAATTTTTCAACTTTGTAGTTGTTGACATTTTTCTAAGTCAGGACACTTACCAGTACTAAATCAGTCCTGCTGAACTCATGCTGTACCCATTATACTGTAAGGGTGAAAGGCAAGCCTGATGGCTCAATCTATAGGACTCCTATTTTTATTCTAACAAATAATGTAGTGAACTTCCTGAATGATCCTGCATTCAGTGATAGATTATGCCAGTACTGATGGTCTGCTTGTCCTGTACTAAACCAGTATGATAAAAAGACTTCACCTTTATGTTTGTATCCACTCATGTTAAAATATGGGATAATAAACGCAAACAAAATTAGTGCATTTGAATTTGTGTTTTTATTTTTATGTTTTTACTGCACATTTACAATAACTAATTTATGCATGTTTAATGCATCATTTTTCATTTGGAAATGCTTGTGCTGTGTTAACACTAGTACCACGTATTACTTACATTTGCCCTTCAGGAGCAACAGTAGATATACTCTATACAACTTCATTTATTTTGGGTTGCCACGCTGAATTTCCATACGGTCGGGTTGTGTGTTCCCGCAACATTGTTGTCATTTCCGTTGTAACTTTTCATACTGCTTGCATGTCAGTCCACGACGTAGGCAGCACCGCATTACTTGTAGTAGTAATTTTTGGAACTAGTGATATGCCGACATGAAAATATGACTGTGTTTTGTAGGTTGAAACATTGTCTATTCCACGAACAATATACTGCGACTTCTCTTTACTATCAGTATATGTGAAATTAGTTGTGTCAATACGCGGTTCTTGTGTTTGTCCAACTCCAAACTGAGATTGTCCCCAATCATTGATTTCAAAGTGTTTCCGAGGTGTGAAGCCTGATCCACCACCCACTTTTAATTCCCCTTTAGGTGCACTCCAGGCTACATATTTTGGCACATTCTTTTAAATGCCCATTTTAGGCGTTAAGGTATATATGGCCACTCTCTCTATTTCAAGATCAGCAGCATTGTAGCGATGCACATGTGCCATAGGATTAGGCCATCCACTTTCTTAAGCTGCATTATTTGATGCACCAGTTTTAGTTGCCATTGTAAAATACCTATTCAACACTATAGGCACACCAACCTGCGATGCAGGTATGATTAATAGGTTAGCGCCAATACCTTCATACATGGCTGTATAAATATTACTTGACACAACCTTTTGCGTTGCCGACGTTGGTTTTATGGTTTCTTTAGCATCATAAGTATTTGACGCATTCCCTTCATATCTAGTTAAGTTCAATCCAATGGCATGCATTGCAATTTCAGTTTCATTCAATGGTGCCAGTTGGGTGGCGCTGGATGCTGTTTTAAACCCAACACGTACATTGCGTTGAGACACTGTAAGATTAACACCCAAACACGTTTTACTGGGATTTAAAATTTTAAACTCCTTGAGGGTTAGATAGAACCACACATTGTCAACAGGTAGAGCAGCCAACGATGTAGTTAAAAAGCGTTTTTCTTCATGATCATATCCCAAAAACACGACATTTGCAACTCCATGTGTAAGAAAATGATGTACTTTTTAAAAATGACGATTGTAACTTTCATGGTAAATTGTGATGCGATTCACGTATGATACAATATTTTCTTCTCTATTTTTGTCTGGTTTGGTCGGTGCAAAGCCAGGACAATGGCGCCTAGCGTCTTAACTTGATGACGATAGTGGGCGTTTGCGTGAAGTTGCGCTATCCCCAGAAGCACTTTGAGTTCCACTAGATTCTTGTCCTAGCAACTGATTTGTAGGCTGCGTGTCCATGTTTTGTAGTGTGTTTATGTCATACGCGTGTAATAACTTAGGTGAAGTTAGTATTAGTGGAGTTAAAGTAGTACTCTGAGTATTATCTGCTAAATGGGGATATAGAACTTCAAAATTTGATTTTACTCCGTATTTTAGTTTTAATCCGTATTTTCCAAATAAAGAATTTATGTTCTTTTGAGTCTTCCAATCTGCATCAAATTGATTAATACTATGATAGTCTGCACTCTGTATATCTTGTGGCTTTTTTGCACGGTTGTATAAATTGTCGTGTTCCGCTGCTATTCAGTCGTCACGGTCCACAGGTTCACCGTTTTCAACTGGGTTGCCCGGGCCTAAATATTTGTGACCTGGGTATTAAAGCTTTTTTATTTATAGCCTGTTTCACTAAAACACTACCTTAAATCCCAGGCTATATCTTTACTGATATAATACATTACAACCAATAGAATGATATAATAATATTATGAGTAATAAATTATTTGTAATAATAATAGGCTACATTCTAATATTCTTCATAATAATATTGGCCAACATAATATTAAGCAGGATAATCTGTATCCATGAGATGACTTTCTCTCGGTTAAACGTCGACTTGACGGTTAATTAACTTTTTTATAGTTAATGTCTTGCGTCAAATTGTACCAAAGCAAGGTAGTTGTTTCTATATATACCGCCTGTCCGTATTAAGAACGACCAAATCTTTTAAAAGAGCGATAACGAGATAGGGAACCAGGGTAGGGGACAAAGAATTTCTGTTCAAAGCTTTTGCGTTCTGGAGAACAAGGAAGACGATGCAAAGAAAAACAGCAGCAGTACAACTGATCCGGTAAGAACCAGCAAAGCCAAGTAAGGAACCACAAGTATAGCTGCACCTTCACTGGCGGTATTAAACATCAAAGAACCAAAAACAACAACAAATTAGTGATAATGAAAAATACAAACGAGTGTTGATTTCGTCAGTACACGAGTTGCAGGTCAAGTCACAAAGAAACATATGGCTTTACAGTTTCTTTGGCAAGGTAACTACAACTGAAATTGGCAATATGGTAAAGAAAATGAAGCATTAACACATATCGCTTGAGAGATTAAATCTAAAACAAACCAGTCAGCAAAATAGAATTAAAAAATCCTACAAATTACAACACTCCTAATATAAATCAGTTCAACTTGTTCGCTGATGTCAAGAGAGATTTATTATTTCATCAGCTGCAACAACAACAGTCAACAACAGTCAACAGAGTATCTTAAATCTTATTTGTATCTTTATTGTGAATAATAAGTGATTAATAATAGTCAACAGTGTGCACAGACTTTAAAGCAGGGGGTAAGACCTGCAACCTGGCCTGAATAGAAATAACAAATACTTTACTTCTCTCCTCTATTTCGTAATTAGCGAGTAAAATATTTGATATTGAAATATGAAATATGTGAAAATTTATGCAAGTTACATGCTGAAACTTACTGTCAACTGTATACGCAGCATTAAATCAAACCTCCCTAGTTATTAGTCTCTGATAAAATAAGCACCGGTAATACAAATAATAAATATCAATTTAACATACAATAATTGGGCTTGTGACAGTGACTAAAATCAACATTGGCTTAGCCGCTAGACGCCATATCGCAAAATTTTCAATATTTCCGCAGACAAGTTACCTAACAGAAGACCTCTTACTTTGTCAGATTATCCCACAGCCACCCAATATCAAACAGAATATCATCGACTTCACATTACCTAACAACAACATCTTTCGCAGCAAGAAGTTACCTGATAGCAAGGAAGCAGGGCCTCACCAGAACATATGAAACAGTAACAACTGATGAAAACAAGAAGCGAAAGAAATTCTTTAGTGAAACGAGCCAAGAATCAAAGAAAGCCAAACCACATAACCTGACGGCAGACGACCCACTAGATATTAACGAACCGAAAGAGGGACAACCTACTCAAGACATCAACGACAAAATGACTATGATAAAGATACTGGAGGCTATAACGAAGGAAAATCTGAACATAATGACGCAACTGTCAGAGAAGATATCAGCCACAGAGAACAACATACAAGAGCGACTCACAACCATCGAAAAGAGCATCACAAATACAGTAACACAGCTGTCAGCACAAGTTAATCAACTAAAAGAGGAAAATGGAGAGCCTTAGGCCCGAATAGTGCTGGAGCAGAAACCGAATGCCCCTTCCAATAATAAGGAACTAGAACAAAGAATTCTTAGAATAGAGTTGCAATCCAGAACGCTCAACTTCATTTTCACTGTTTTTGTAGCACAACATTAGGAATCCTATGACATACTAACTGCTACCTTAAATAATTTCATCCATGGACATCTTGCGCTCAAAACCGTGAAGTTGAATAGCGTCAGACGGTTTAAAAGTAAAGATGGTACCCTGCTGAATAAAATCTATGTGACTTTTTGATTTTCATCATTATTATTATTATTTTTGTTGAGCACTATGTAGTTCATAATACTGAACGACACAGACACCGCCAAGGCCAATAAGGCCTTTTGTGGGTGTCCTATTATAACAATGTTTAATTATTGCCAACAGGTCCTCCAGTGGCATATAAAAACGCAACCGGATTTGCCCGTAAAGACCTAATTTAATGCTAACTGGAAGCAAGTAAATATCTAGCAGAAGAAAAAAAAACAACATACGACACCTAGCTTAAAAAAAAGGATCAAAGTTTAATTTGGTCACCCAACTACTATCAGTAATGAAATAGGGCATTACCATATAAATTATTGTCTAGCTAGTAAAGACGCAAAGCACAGGAGCGTAAACTAGTCTGCTTACTACAGTCTATCTCAAAAATAAACCACATTGCTAATTGCTGTCAAACCTTCTCACACAAAATCCACACCACGTTGGTGCAGCACTGTGCCACACAGAAGACGATCCACACGACAAGGGCGTGAACGGATGCAACTACCACGTGCACATTGTAGACAGTTTGAGTTTGAGTTTAAGTGATCTTTATTTAAGTGTCAAGTTTATCAATACAAATGTACTGCTCGCAACCAACGCACACTATTATAATTACACAATAAAATAAGTAAATTAAAAGAAATACTATTACATATTAAACCATACAAAGCCATGTAGTTACTAATTTATCCTCATACAAGCAAACCACACTCATGGTAGCTGATAAACCATATACTCAATAAGACTCCTTGAGTCCATTAAATGTTTAGTTAGTATTGAGCTGAAATTACATGATTCATCTAAACATTTTACATTATCAGGCAACTTATTCCATTCAGTAATGCTTCCATACAGAAATGAATTTCTATGAGCATTAGTGCTACAATTCACAGGATATTCCAAAATTACCGAATTACTAGACCTAGTTGTTCGTACAGAATGCTTATGAACAAACCACGAATTAAAATTATTTATATCTGACCCAAATTTGAGTATTCTATACACAAAGGACAATGCATACAAACTCATTCTTTCTGACACAGACAAAATGTTTGCTTTTTCTAGAAAAATAACATTCTCCATTACTGTAGCATTACATCGATTTCGTTTCCGTTTACTATACAGAGACTTATCAGAAAACTGAATAATTAAACCATTGATTTTGTTTTGTAATGCATGTAGTTCACGCTTACCTTGAATACCATACACAATTACACAATAATTAAGTATCGACAATACATAGGCATTCAACATAATTACAAAAATAGAAAAAGTCAAGAACCGTTTTAAGCTGAATATCATACCAATAGCCGAGCTAACTCTATTCTTGACATACTCAAAGTGGCTTTTAAAATTAAGATTAGCATCTATAATAATACCCAGATACTTAAAGATCCATACACGTTCAATCTCATTTCCATTTCAAAATAATTTTACATCATCAGGTACTTTATAGTCACGGGATTTATGTTGTACCATGAATTTAGTCTTACTTACATTTATTCTAAGACTTTGTGACTCAAACCAACTATTCACCTCATTTAAACAAACCTGCATTTGTTGTACAGCATAAGTGAATAGAGGCGCATAATAATAAAGTACTAGGTCATCAGCGTACAATAAATAGTTAACCCCATTTGCTATGATATCAGATATCTTATCTATATATATGATGAACAATAAAGGCCCCAATACAGAACCTTGAGGAACCCCAATATTCAAATCATACGACTCTAAAAGTCCCAAACTAATTTTTACTCTAAATTTTCTATTTCGAAGGTAATCAGTAAGAAGCTTAAGTAGATGCTTATCTATCTTGTATACATGTCTTAGCTTTATCAGGAGTTCAAGGTGGGGTACGGAATCAAAAGCCTTCTGCAGATCAATGAATACTGCTATAACTCTACCACACTTTAAGTCAATGTAGTTATGAACCCCTTGTACGAATGTAAGGTTAGCGCTCTGACAAGACCGCCCCTTTCTGAACCCATGCTGTTGACTGCTCAACTCAATTTTATTTAGTTGTCTCTGATACATCATTTTTTCTAGAACCTTATCAAGTATTAAAAGAGTAGAAATAGGACGATACGACATAGCATCAAGTCTTGAACCTTTACCTTTATACAGTGGAGTTACAGTTGCATATTTGAGTTTTGATGGATACAAATTAAGACAAAGGATCTCAGTAAACAACAGAGCTAAAAGCTAAGCAAATCTAATGATTTTATACAATTATTTAAAATAAAATACAAAAGCTCCTTTGGATTGCACTCATTCTTATATTTAAGGCGCAAAAAACTTGACTTTACCTCATCAGGCGTAAAAGGCTCTTACAAGTTATCAGTAGCAATTGAGTCATAAAAATCATTTAATTCCTTTACCTTAGCATCAGCTACATTAACAACAAATGCTGATGCAAATGCACTAGATAATCCCTCTACTCCAGTGATTAAATTAGAGTTTACATTCAATTCAGTTACAGCACAAGCACCACTACCCTTCCCGATAAGCTTATTATAAACCTGCCAAACATTGAAAGAGGTTGGAACTTCCTCAAACTTTTTCTGATAATAGCTGTACTTGGCCTGACTAACCTCTCTATGTATATCATTACGTTCCCTTTTGTACTGACTATATAACACAGGGTAACTTATTTTTAAACTTTTTGCCTTAATACTGTCACAATGGTGCATTTTTCTCTTTAGCTCCAACGTCAGCCATAGGGATATTTTTCCTTTGACTCTTCGAGTAATAATAGGAGCATGCTTATCTATAACATCCATGACCGATATTTCAAAGTAATTAAGAAAATCGTCGACATCATCGAATATATCTATAACCGACCACGGAATTAAACTAATATCATTGTTAACAATTTTCCAATCTACATTTGAATAATTCCTAGTTGATACTAATTTACAAGAATAATGAATTTTAATATTTTTTCTGACAGCAAAGATAGCACAGTGATCAGATATTCCAACAGTTAACACCCCATTTACAGTATACATAATCACATCACTAACATACATATGATCAATGATGGTACTTGTAGTTAATGTACTACGAGTTGGATGTACAATTATTTGTTGCATACTATTTTGCTTTACCAAGTTCAGTAACAATTTTAAAAATTTATCACGTACAGACAAGTCAATATTGAAATCACCAGTAATTATTCATTCATAATTTACCTTGCCTAATTCAATAACATACAATGAAAAATAATCTATAAATTCAGTTTTACATAAATCAGGTGATTTATACACTACTGTTATTAATCTAGGCTAACTAAATGGTACAAGTTATTTTATAGTGGTTACTTCAAGCTTTAAGGGTTTTGGCGTCTGCTCAAGCACATTTATATTAACAAAAGAAATCCTATTCTTAATATAAATTACAATACCACCACTTCGACCCAAACAGTCAGTTCCATCATGTTTGTGCATACTATAACCCTCAATAGTAACTAATCCAGAATGCACAACTCCATTAAGCTTGGACTCAGTTATGCAAAACACATCAACTCTATATGTTTCAATTATTAACTTAAGACTTTTAACTTTTGCTATATTCAAACCATTTACATTGATATGCAAAACTTTAAATCCTTTGGAATCAAGAAAATATGAGTTGACCTCGCTTGTGATATTTAAAGCACCTACTTTCTCAACCATATCAGTAGTTTGATTGCAGTCAACTCCAGGAAGAATACAGTCTAAACAATAGCCATTATCACTACTTGCAACCATATTTCCACTGCAACCAATACAAACAGCAACTTCAGCCTAAGTGCTACAGCCCAAGCACACCCAATCTAATATGACATCCTGCTGAACATCACCTAATGTCAATGTCGTACATACCACATGATAAACTTTTTCACATTCACTACACACTACCTTTGATTGATTTCTACCAACCCTCCTACTACAACCAACACATTTATCCCTCATGGCTGTGTACAAATAAATAAAATAACATATGAGTCAAGAAATAAAATATAAAATATAAAATTCTACTGACTAAAATCCTACAAAATGCAAAATGCAAGAAATAATATGTACAGGCTGTAGCATAGGCTATGTACTTAACTAATAATATTACTTGATACTAGCGTTGGCGTTGGCTTGACATTTCCATCTTGAGTCTCATTCTTGACAATTTGCAGCTGATAAGGTCGACAGATTTTGCAAAGTATAAATATTGATAAATGAATCAGGACCGATGTTCACAACACTGCTTTAAACAAATTATTTCGGGAGTCACCCCAGCCGCCATCAGTAAAGTTGAGCCGGGATACTCAGCCACAGAATATAATCCCCCAAGCACAGAGAAGGTCTCGCTGGGATGAACTTCTAGGGCACCAAATACCCGGCTGCTTACAGCTGGGCAACTCACTGCCGTGACTTCTCCGGGAGTCAGGACCCGAGCAGCTTACATTTAGTCGGAGGCCACCGTCGTGACTTTGAAGGGAGTCAGGGCCCAAAATAAAACACACAAAGCAAAGCGAAGCCGAACAAAAAAGCAATACACCACACAAGCACAAAACCAGGAGCAGTTGTTCACTTGACCAGAGCCAGTGAGAGAGTCCTTAACCATGCGGCAACACCGCAGCACAAACTGATGTAGAATCTATGTAAGAAACCTCCACAGCAAAACAATGAGGATAAATTTTTTTCAAATTCAGCATCCTTAAGATGCTCAAAAAAAGCTATTGGACGTAATATTTTAAAAGGAATTTCAACTTTACAAATGGAACAGACTTTTGTCCATCCCAAAAGTAAGTATGGAGATTCACAACAACCTTATACCACGGAACTTTCACATGGAAAAACAATTTTAAAAAAAATTGCTCCCAAGTAAAAAGACACGACCTGTTTGTAAAGTTGTTAACGTGCGAATTGACTTTTTGATCTCAACATGACCGCAACTCAGTAGTTGGGGCAAAAAAAGCTAAAAGAGGCTAACAATGAGACTTGCTACATCAACCTGGAACTTTTGCTGCTATTGCAAAGACAAATTTTAAAGAGCGGAAGTCCAAGAAAGAGAAAAACAACAGAGAAACAAACAACATAGAAATAGACTAGGACGTCGGCAGGCCCATACACACAAATAACAAGAAAACCCCTACTGTAAATACAATTCTATACTGGAACGTAAACGCACTTTTAATATGTAAATATGACAAGACTAACATTATTACTAAAAATAACGTAGATATGTTTTGTATATCCGAAACTTGCATCACTAAAATAAATGACGACTTAAGAGGAATTTTTAATAACTATACTATCACAATAACCCCGGCAGTAGGAGAACGAGGCTGTAAAAGTGGAGGACTTACTGTAGGCATACAAAATAATGTAGCTGGATTATGCAAAATTGTACACTAAGATCGAAACAAGGCCTCAGTAGAGTACGTTTGCCAAGGAAAACTTACACTTGTTTGCTTTACTTATATTTTACTAGCATCACAATATGACGAGCAAATTGACAACCTCTTCTCAGACACTCCTCAACTCCAAAGACAAAGATGCCTTTTTATGGGAGACTACAACAGCAGGATTGACAACTTCAAAAATGTTTCTGCACCTGTTACCAATTTTGACGAGCGAGGAATTTCTTAAAATCTTTTAACAAACAAACGAAGAACAAAATTAATAAAAAGAGTCAATGAAAACGCATTTATAGTTTTAAACGGTAGAAGCCCCTCTGATCGGCACAGCAAACCAACTTTCATCAGGAACAATGGAAATAGCTAAGTTGATCTCTGCATGTGCAACAAAAGAATGTACAAATACATAGAAGACTTCTCAGTGATTGAATGCCTTGAATCTAATCATCTTCTAATAACCATCAAAATAAAAAACGCACAACAGAAACCGAAAGACATTGTGACTGCTCTTAAAAACAGAATAAAGTAGAATAAAAAACATACTAAAAATTTCCAAAGGCAACTAAGTATGGACAGCAGAAACCTTGACTTTGATTACTGTCACTTTAGAATTTTAAGAAACCTCATCTACGATACGGCAAACAAGGTTGAAATGAGCACTCAAACAAGAAACAGCACGAGAAAGAACTATGGCCCACAATAGTTTGACAAGGAGTGCAACACTGCTAAACGGAATGCACTGTTTCACCTGCACAAGTACAGAAATTACCTACTGCTTAACGGTTCTGCTACGCAAAGCCTTGATAACCTTCTTAGTGCTAAAAAAGATTACCGCAGACTGTGCTCAGGCCAAAAGACAGCCTTCTATGAATTGATTTAAAACAAAATCTATCACAGGAAGGATTCACCGGGTAGGTTATTAAAATCAAACCTGATGCTTGTGTTGCTGAATGTGTAATAGAAATACCCTAAGGTTATGTGGTTGATTTTAGAACACCTAATTTAATCGTTAAAACTCAAGGATTTACACTAAAACTACTTTCTTCTAGTAGATATTTTTCAGATGCAACAGTCGATATCAATCCAGTTAACTCAGTTCTTGTACATTGTGATTAAGTTTCTAGTTGTGCTATTAATAGTAAACCATCTAGATGTATTTATTCATTCACACTAAAAGTACCACTAGATTATAAAATTATAGAAAAAGCCAGGCACAATGTGTATTATTAAGTAGATTTAAAAAACATTATTAAAATGACTGTATAGTTGACTAATAAAGAACTCAATCTTATTACGTTTAGAGGTAACAAAGTCACAATTATTTTATCATCAAAATATTATTAAATGAATACAACAAATAAATATGTAACCTATGACATAAGTACTAAAAACAATGAATTAAGTATAAATAAACAGAACTTCTTAGAAAATGCTAAAAGCTTAAATTAGAAAATACGCTTAGAGCAGTTAAATTAATACTATAATGCAGAAAGCTCTTTAAAAAGATAAAATAGTTGTTCCCTAGTTTTTCATTTTATAAATTTTGCTTCAATAAATTAGTAGGCAAAAAGTGAATAAAAAATACCTTACCCTTTAACATCCAATTAAAAGTAATGATGCTATTAAATTTACTAGATTTGATAAATATTTATCACACGAATCCTGTCATTTAAATAGATCAGTTCCAATCACGATAAAAGTTGATAATGTAGATAACTTTTTTCCATAAGAGAATAGTTTGTTTATTATTGAAGTTGATTTAGTAAAGAAAACTAATGGTTCTAGACATTCTTGAACTAAGTTGATTACAATAGTTAATAATGGACCTTTGTTTCTATTTGATAGGGTTTTTTAAAAATTTGATGATACAACTATCAAAGAGTATATAAATGTAGGTAATACTAGTTTAATTCGAGGATTACTAAAATATAATGACGGTTTTAGTTCCAATAGGGGACATGCATTTTGTTGGTCCCTAGATTATAATAAATAGTGTGCAACATTAGATAAAAATCCAGGATTTGCTAATAGACATGATTTATTATTCAAAAGTATTACTGATGTAACAAATTAAAATAAAGCTAGATTTATGATTCCATTTTCACAAAGTTTTGGATACAAAGGTAAAATATTGTCAGAAGTGAGAATTTCTGTTCAAATGGATCAAGTAATTGATAGGAATGCTATATTTATAACAAGTACGCAATCTAGTGGTACTGATGTTGTTGCTGATGGGTTATTCAATATTACTTTTCTAAAGTAGAGTTTCCCTTACATTGAATTAAATCCTGAAATGTCTACTGAAATATCTAGTTATCTTGCATCTCAACTAACAATACCCTTTATATTCCTACTCAAACAAGTCAAACATTTTCCAGTAAACGAGGCTATGATATTAGATCGTAATTTAACAACTATTTCAGGTCCTGAAAAGATTTTAGGCTTTGTTGTTAGATTCCAAACTAGTCGTTTAAATAATCAAAAATCTAACATTTTAGTGTTTGATCACTGTAATGTTCTTGATGCTTCTATTTCTTTTATTCATATTAGATATCTAGGTATAAATTTGAATAAAGGTTCAGACGGTCTCAGTTTTATTTAAAATTAGGAGAGATATTTAAAATTTAGAGAACAATTTACTAATTAAGAACTTGAAATAGCTCCACTGGGATTTCAAACAGCTTATCCTATCTATTGTTTAGATACATCGTTTCAAGAAGACAGAATTAGTGGCAATACAATAAGTATTAAAATTCATTTTAAATTTAGTGCAAATGTATCTGCAAATACTAATGCATGTGTTGTTATATTTAGAGAACGTGTATTATGTGTGTACAACTGGTAGTAGAAAAATGCAACTTGAATATATAAAACCCTATAAAGAACTTTGCCTAATTTTTTCTTTTTATATAAATGAATAATATTTTATTTACAGAGAGTCAATACACTGCTATTAAAAACACGTTTTTGAATAAAAAGTTGTAACATTAAATCTAAATAAAAAAAAATTAAATAAAGATGACGGTTATCTAATCTAGCTCACTAAAACTCAAATAGACTAAATTAATAATACTACAAGAGAAACTTTCAATTAGAAATTATCAAGTATTTAATGTTAACAAATAATCACAGGTTTATTAAAACATATTAAAGAAGGAGGTGCATAACCTCTTTTAGCTCTAATTATCTAAATAACTGAAGCTGCTGCTATCATATTGGGTGAAGGAGCTGCTGCTGGAAGAGTTAGTCAAGTAGGTAATGCAGTGAATAACAAAAAACCTTAAGATAAAACATTTAGCTGAAACAAAGAGACATAATTTAAAAATGAAGTCAAAGACAAAGTCTGGAAGTTGTTTTTCTTAAACCTTATCGTTAAAAGCACTAACAAATATAGAAACAAATAAATATGCTAAACAAATATGCGTTTTAAAGCCTGATTTATTTAGAGGCGACTCAAAGGGTATTAAAAGCTTTGCTGGCGCATTTATGAGGCATAATTTATTAATAAAACCAATGAATATCAAAATTGGAATATTAAATCTTAATAGTTCTGATAATCCTGGAACTCATTGGACTTTGTGGTATAAGAACAATAACAAACACTATTATTTTGATTCTTTTGGTCATGGCCTGCCTGTTGAATTATTAAATAATTTAAAATCAGAAATAGTTTATTTAACAAATAAATTGCAAGAAATTGGCACAAATGCTTGTGGTTCCCTATGTTTACAGTTAATGTATATTATCGTTATAAATAGGGCCCTTAAAGATTTTACAAAAGCGTGCGTAGCACTTAAGGCGTGATAAAGTAGCTTAAGTTTTTTAGACGGTCAAGTTATGAAATGAAAATTTTTGTAATAAATGATTTTAGAACTGGGATATAACAAGAAAACAGAATATGAAATTAATTTGAATACTTTAAATTCAATTGAAAACCTCGCAATTAGGAATGATAAATTAAAAGATGTTTTAAATAATAACGGTCTAAAAATAGAAGAAATAAAAGGTAAAAGTACTGCTAGAAAGCAGTTTGAAGCCCAAAAAAGACGTTTGCAACATCTCAAAAACAAATATCTGTGACATCAAATTTGCAAAGGTCATCAAAGCGAGATCGTGAAAAGCGAAAACAAAAATACAATTTCGAACTTATTTAACATTTATACAGATATTCTAGACGTAAGGCAGTTCGAATGTTGCTGAAGTCGTCTTTTTCATTCAGCAGTTGTACAATTTCTTCAAATTCCATATACAATTCTTACAAAGCAAGGTGGGGGGTAACTAATAACTGTGTTTTGAAGCAATACATTCCAGAGTTTTCTAACGCTGAGCAAGATGTAGTCGATAAAGATTATATTCATGGAATTTCTTAAGGTGAAGTAAAGTTAGCAGTACGGGGCATTAACTCAGATATATCCAGCGGAATAGATGGCGTTGCTATACGTAGCATCAAAGACATTGGATGCTACACTAGCATTGTTTTAATTGGCACTATAATGGAAACTTGGAATATTATTCCTGATGGTTTTCGAAAAGCCCGGACTATTCTTATTCATAAAAAGGAAGATAAGAATGACATAGGCTATTGGCGTCTTATCTCTATTTGCTCTATATTACAAAGAATTATTGAGCGAATTCTGGACAAAAGACTGCAGAATCATGTGTCACTTAATGCAAATCAAGTTGGTTTCTCAAGATGTCCTGGGACTTGTATAAATACATCCATTGTTAATGCCTGCCTTCAAAAGGCTAAAAATGAAAAGTCAGATTGCTGCATTGTATTTTCGGATGTAAGTAAAGCCTTTAAAGAAACATCTCATTCTCACACTGCTCAAATTTTAAATGTAAAACTCATGCCATCTAAACTCAGAAGTGTCATACTAAACCTCATGGAAAACAATGAAGCTCAAATCCAAACAAATTGCGGTATGTCCTTGCCAATTCAGGTCCCAAAAGGAGTTTTTCAGGGTTCGCCTCTGTCTTCGCAGTTATTCAACATTTCAATTGACCATGTGATGAAAGAGCTCAATGAAATGGATGTTAGCGACGCTTATGGTTTTTTTTCCATAAAGATGTCCCAAAAGTTGCCGGTAGAGGGTTTGCTGATGATGTAGCTCTTGCTTCTGATTTCATCAAAGGGGCTCAAGAGCTGACTAAAATTGCGATAGCAAATTTCAACAAAGTTGGTTACCAAATAAATATTGAAAAATGCAAAGTAATTAACATTAACAAAGTAAAACTTTGTAAGGAGCCCCTAATTGTTGACGCTAATAATAAAATTGAAGCCATCAAAGAGTGAGAAGCAGTTAAATATTTGGGCGTAAATTTCAGAAATGAAATTAGTTTTGACCTAGCACAGATAATCAAAAACTTTTCAAAAGATCTTCAGAACCTTGTTGGGACCCCTATGTTGTTTCCTAATCAAAAAATTGGTATCATTAACCAGTATCTTTGGCCATGTTTAACTTACTAACTTCAAACTGCTCCTTTAAATAAACTCGTAAAAAAATTCTTAGAAGACTTGGACAAATGAATACGAAGTTCAGTTTGAAAAATTTTGGCAATTCCGCATGATTTTCCTAACGCTTTTTTGTACTGTTCAAAAAAGCACAGGGGCTTACAAGTAATGCGCTCTACATAGGAAGCATTTATACAACATTACAATATCTGTGTTTTTTTGTTAGGTTCCACTGATTTGTACATTCTATTTGTCAAAGATCTGAATTCAGAAATGAAAAGCTGCATTTAAGCGTTGGAGCTTGATGAAGAGACAATTCAAGCTGAGGTTGAATCTTTTCCAAAAACTAAGCCTGCAAAAACTTTACGTCAATCTTTGAGAAACAAAGAGTTTGAAAAATGGTGTACATTTTCACTTCGAAGACAAGAAGTTAAAATGTATAAAGACTGCCCATACGCAAAAAAAATTATCATCAACAAATGTGGATAAACCTACTCAGAGTGGTTAAATGTATTAAAAATGAGTGCTAATGTTTATCCTGTTAAAGCAATTTCAGGTCGTTCTTTAGAATCATCCCTTTGCAGACATTGTAAAGAGAAAGAAACCCTTGCACATGTTTTAGGGAAGTGCCACGTTGAAAGCTTACTGCAGAATACAAGACACCATGAAGTAAGATCAATCATTGCCAAGCATCTGAGGACATTGGGTTCGAATGTGTTTGAGGAAGTTACTGATGGGGCCTTTAAGCGTGTGGATATATTATGCTGGCGTACGGAGTCAAAGTCTGGATACATTTTAGATCCTACAATACGTATAGAGCAAAATTCTGGTCAAGCTGATGAGGTTTATGTTGAAAAGCAAGCTCATTATGTACCATGTGTTCCTTACTTTTTTGAAAAATAGCAACTTAAGAAACTTGAAGTCATAGGTTTGCTTGTGGGTGCTAGAGGTACAATTCCAGCTTTTTTTGAGTCATTTCGAAAAGATATGCGGCTTCCTTCTACAATGATACACGAAATAGTGATTGCTACCATTCGAGGCTTGTGTCGTATTGCTCATAATCATCTATTTAATAAGAATTTATCTAATAGCTAATTTTTACAAATCGTACAATCGAAAAAAAATTTTGTATCATCTTAAAACCATTTACTTTGTCTTAAAATTGTATGTTGTTCTTACTGTGTCCTTGTGGCAAGCGTAATTGTTGCGCCAGTTGTGAATAAATATTTACCTTCTGTTTAAACCAAAAAAATCTGTTCGATAAAAAACGTAAAATTAATAGTACAGCGGTAAAAAAACCGTGCTTTTATTAACAATCCTATTCAAGAAAATAGTAAAATACAAACTTAAATAGTTTAAAGTAAAAAAAACTCAAGGATGAAAATATTAGATTAATTAATTTAATAGAACGTAATAAACAAAATAAAAGTACATCAAAAGATTCATTATTTACACATTTAGACAGAAGAATCAATTCAGAAGTAATAAAAATAAATAAGAGTCTTAGCCTTTGAAAAACAAGATTAATGACAAAAATTAGTGTTCCAGATAATATTTTGCTTGTAGGTTAGGAAAATGTTACATGTCAACTAAATGTCATTTTAATAGGTGATGACGTCGGATTTGTAACAGGCAGGTAGAGTGTTGATGTACATAGGGCAACACAATGCAGTAAGAGACGATGTGAATTGAATACTTAAGATAAGGGATAAAACATTGTATTTTCGGGTAATGATTTACAATTTTATTTATTCAAGCGTTGGAAATCTGGAAAGACTGAGTTAGCAATAATTTTTTAGTTGAGTTTATTCGTTTTCGAGAAGGACCAGACGGCCGAGGTGGAGGTGTAATGTGGTTAAGCTGAATTTTAATTTTTTGTAAAATCTTAACAGGAGTGTTAAGAAACTTGAAAGTGCCAAAATGGGAAAATTGTATTTAAAAAAAGGTATCTTTATTTGCAAGGGTCAGATTTTTTAATTAATTAAGACTGTTTTTACAACACGGACTCTCGTGTGACTTGCTTACCTCGTACTAACACAGAGCCAAGTGAGCTTTTTATAATATAAGGCGCCACACATGTGGAGAGCCCAGCGTTTAAAATCAACTTTCTCAAGAAAGAAATCCGTGACAAGTGGAAATCGAACCCCCGCCGAGTCAACACTAATAGAGAGCCACAGACGCTATGTCTCGCCCGGCACCACTGGATCACCAGGGCTCTTTCGCGGCGTTGTTGACTGAAATTGGTGAAAAAATAATCTAAGAAGTCGTTGCTCATTACAATTTTCTTACCGAAAGTTAGAGTGACAAGGGACGGATAGGCTACAGAAATTGTTCTAAATTTGATCAGAACTATCAAATAACCCGCGTCGGGTATGGAGTGACCATATGCAGTGAGAGAAATGTGACAGTTTGGAATCAAATGCAGGGGAGTATTGCTAAGTAAAATTGATTTTGAAATAACACTAATAGTTGCGCCACTATCAAACTGGGCAATTGTGAGCTTATTAAAACGTAGTATAGGAACTTCAATGTCAAAGTGTAAAAAGTCAATTGGAATTGGAATTTTAAAATTTGAAATTTTAGGGTGAACTAAACTTACTGACTGTAGTAGGTGAGTGGAGTCAGGCCTTGCTCGTTTTCCAGCTGACGAATAGAGGAGTGTTGACGGCGGGGCTGTTGAAATTTTCGGTGCTACTGCTAATTTCCAGAAGGACGGTGATTGCTTCCTCGAGGTTAGCAGCAGTCACGAGCGTAATAATTAAAACGCCCGCAATTGTAAAATTTGAAGCAGGAGGATGGGCAGGAACTGAATGGCGCAGGACGATTCCGATTAAAAAAACGGAGCTCTGAAGGACGGTAGGTATTATGACGAGGGCTAGAGCGACGTTGGTTATTCCGAAACTTGAGGACATCAGTGTTCAGGGCTTGCATTTGGTAAATTAATAATTTAAGTTCATTAGTTTGAAGGAAGTCGACTTTGGCATTCAGGCAAAGAGGTAAAGGTAGCAAGTCCAGGAGTTTTGTCCTCAAATTGACGAACAATGGCTGTTAGGGTAGCCCATGTTTTTGGAGTAGTGTTTGCGCGTATACAATTTCGAAGTATAATTTGAAATTTATTAATAGTAATACCAACCTTTATATTTTCGTCAAGCAACTTTATATATTCTTCAAGGTAATAACGTATTCTGATTAGAAATGAAGTCACGGTTTCGTTGGGTAGTTAAACAAGAGCAAGAACGTCCTGTCGGGTGAGTCCACGGTGAGTTAAGAATTCTTTGGGAAATAGAGTGACGAGGGTATCCAAATCTCCAATAGAGGCGTTAATAGTTGTGCGGTGGAAGGAGGACCAATATCTACCAGTAGGTGTATCAAGGCTTAGAGCAGAATGCTTCTTATGTAGGTCCGGCTTCAAGTCAGAGGCAGCAATCCAAGTTGAAATAGATCCACATAGTTTGAGGGATCCGTGACTTGCGAAAGTCGGGGCAGTATAGAATAGGATTACCTACTTAAAGCTTAAAAAAGTGTACGTGTCGTCAATGCCACTGTAAGAATATTCAGTTGGAGAAGGAGCAGAAGTTTAAGCCTCGTTAGTTTCTACAATGACGGAAACAGAACTAGGGGTTAAAGCAGCAGATGGAGCTCGTGGAGTGATAACTTCACCTGAGGGGGCGCAGCACTAGTAGACGGAGATATAAGGGCGGCAGCGGCAGTAATTTTCTAAGAATGGGTGATTTCTGAAGATATATGTTGGCTTTTAAGTAGCTCGTAATTGTTATGTAATAAAAATTGATGCAATTCCTTGTATACAAATAAAACGTCCTTAATTCGTTTATGTGGTAATTTGTCAGCTTTGACTTCTAGTGAGGAGAAAAGATCACGTGTGTGGGTATTATATAGTTCTTGTACTTGGGACTAATAAGTTAATCTAATAGGGTCGACACCGTTCTTTTTAGCTACAAGTCCGGCGTTAAAATTATCAGCAGCGTATTGAAAAAAAAATTATCGTGAGCCATAATGAGTTTTAGTTGTTTTTTAAATTGCGTCAATTTGTTAATGTCCGTCACAGCATTAAGAATGTAGGAAGGCATTGGGACAAAACAAAAACAGAAGATGAGATCATGGCAGGAAAAGGATGGAAGTTTGTTGCTTTTTAATTGCTCTAAAGTGGCGGAGGTTGGTCTCGCAGCTGTCCCTTCCGGCGAGGGGAAGAAAGTAATCTGGTACTACAGTCCCCTTGTTAACTAATAATAGGGTACTAATAGCCACCACCTACATTTGCAAACAGTGTCGCAGGATAAAATAAAAAATAAAATAAAAGTTTAAGAAAATGTAGAATCATTGAAAAATTTGAAGGAACGAGGAGAGATAACCTCGTATAGGAAGGTAAGTGGCCAAATAGGCAACGAAAGCTACAAAATACAAAGCTTTATAAAAGTTTGGAAGGCAGGACGACAGCAGAAACACCAGTGTTATATTCCCATATGGACGTGGGTAGGTACTGGTTTGTAGGAATATAAGAGCGATGAGAGTTACTGTGTGTAGTGGAATGCTTTGGTGACAAAGATTCAATTGTGAAACTGCAGGTAAGTGTACAGTGTAATAATTGGGAGTCAATCAAAGAGAGTATCGTTCTTGCTCTTTTAATTCTTAGTCTAGCTCTGTTTACATTCACGTTTTATTGACTATATATACTAGTTTCATATATACGTACATTAGCGTAAGATATGGATCTTAATGTTTTTATCAACTCTTAGACTGTACAAAAAACCTGCACAAAAAGTAAGAACCAGTTAAGCGTTGATAATTCGCATTTTTCACTTGTTGTAGCCTTAAGGCTTTTTTTACAGTCTGATGTATTTTTTACGCGTCTGTATTTGTCTGTATTCTGTATAACGTCATAAAATGTTGGTTTGTAGGAAATAATCATATTTCCTGTACCTGCAGCATACTTACATACATTTACATTTTAATGTATATAAAAATATTTAAACAATGAGTATGTCTTTAAGCAAACAATAAAATCAGGCGTCAACCGAATTTTGATTTAGACTTTATCTTGTTTGTAAAAAATAAAGCCTGTTAAATTTAACCGGGTAATACTAGGTAACAGGCTCACTGAATGCAATAGGAATGACAGATTTTCAAAGTCTCAAATTAGGACTTTTTTCCTTGAGCCAACCCCCCCTTCCTCCCGTAATATTACGTCACAGATGATCACGATACTGTATTTTAGCATAGAAACTATAGTAAAATATATAGTTTTAGTTACCTACACTTAAAAATAATTTTGAATTCAATTATTACCTTTCTGAATGTTTCGTAATATTCATTTTTTAAGAATTTGACGGATTTAGATAATTTCTAATTATTTAAAAACAGATTGTATGCCTGTTAACATGTGATATTCTGAAAATTTGTAATTATTGGTAGTTGAGATCTGACATTTTCAATGAGCAGTCGGTTTTGTTTGTCAGTCCACAATTCCTGAATCAAGAAAAATATTCTTTTTGAGGGAATTTTTTAAGAAATGCTTAGCACAAAAGACATTAGGTTTTCTAGATTCGGACAATTGGGCTGCACTTTGGTAAAACATTGAACATATTTTTTCTGTACATTTGAGCCCGTACCTGGACTCTCTTTGATGATTTTTTGTAATTTTTGGGGCTCTTCAAGTAGCTCCTGTGCATTAAAGTTTAGATTTAATGCTTTGGTAGCTTTTAGAAGAGTTTCAATCTTAAATTCGCAAGGAAGATTTAAACAATTCGAATGCTTATGATAATTAATTCGTAACATATGCAACGAACTATTAAAAAATTCTTTGAATTTAGTGGCTATTTTTTAGCATTTTGATTTCATTCATGAGTTCATTCATAGCAAAAAATCCTCCATAGAAGCATTCCACATAATATTCTGCGTTCAAGTTGGGTTACAGCTTCTTTCACAACCTAGTACTACTGGGAGAGTTTATGTTTTACTCAGTGTGTTGTAGCATAGGAGTGTTTTGGGGTTGGTGGGGTGAGTTTTGATGTTGGGAGTGAGAAAGACGAAGTAGCTGGGAAGGTATCCGGGAAGGTATATGGGAAGGAACGGGAAAGATATTATGGGCAGATATGGAAGGAATGAAAACGGGAACGAACGGGAAGATATGATAGGAACGAGAGGACAGATATAATGAGATGCATTGGGTGACATGGACTGGCATTGTGTGCAGTCATTAATGCAATATAATAATTAATTCATGCGTGTGAGGAGGTACGTACATAGGTAGTAGGTAGGTAGCTCCCAATGACTGGCAATTTGCCTTGTGTTGTATGCTGAGCATGGGAAGCGAGGAAAGAATGGCAGGAAATGAGGAAATTGAGGGCAGGTGGCCGCGTATGGGAATTTGACGGGAGTGTGGCGGGGCGCTTGGACAGGAGATTATGTACGGCGGGTGCCTAGGAATGCAGACGAGGAATGGCGGTGGTAGCTGGCGGGTAGTGTGACGTATATATTAAGGGGGGGAAAGGGAGAGGAGACATGCGTATATGATAGGATGGCATTGGATGGAAGATGATATAGGGATTTGCATTGATATATACAGGCATCTATATAATAATATAATATTATAATAAAAATATTATCAGAGCTTGTGTAGGTAGGTAGGTACTTTAAACGGCAATTTGCCTTGTAGTATATGTTGGGCTTGGAACAGTGAGGGAGGAATGGACAGCAATTGAGGGGAAATAAAATGAATAAAAAAAATATAAGTATTAAATACGGACATTGTAAGTAGTAGGTAAGTAGTAGGTATATGGTATATACGTAATGTGTAGGTACTGCCACATGCAGATTTGCATTGTGTCATATGCTGTCAGTAGTAATGTGAGGGAAATGTGGGCTTTGTGTGGGATGTAGGTAGGTAGGTATATACATAGGTACCTATATAGGGACTTGAGCCCAATGTATGTAACAGTGAACGGGGTTAGCACTTGAGTAACGGTAGTAAGTGGTGAACTGAAGGCAAGGGGGAGAAAACAGACCCGGGCAGTAGTAACAGTACGGTAAAGGGGCTGCATGGTTAATCATACAGTGTTTTGAAGCCATAACAAACCCACCCGTCCTCCTCCCGACTGTTTCAAATGACAGAAATAGTATATAACGGATGTTAACCTTTTACAGTTTGTTCAGAAATGAATCATCTTCGCTCCGAACACTTCGCTCCGAACTCTTCGCTCCGCTTCGCCTCGCTACGACTACGACTCCGACTAAAGCAATCGTACATACAAATTGCATCGGTATCGGCTCACACGTCGACATCCGACTTCGACTTTCGGCTTCGCTTTCGCTTCGTAAATGTTTTGAATTATAAATTCATAAACATAAATCCAGTATACACGAATAATAAAGTATTCTGTCCGAATACAACTACAACTTCGACAAAAGCAAACGTTAATTCGTTTTGCTGAGCTACGCCTTGCTTCGATGTTTTGAATTATAAATTCATAAACATAAATCCAGTATACCCGAATAATAAAGTATTCTGTCCGAATACAACTACAACTTCGACAAAAGCAAACGTTAATTCGTTTTGCTGAGCTACGCCTCGCTTCGATGTTTTGTATTATAAATTCATAAACATAAATCTAGTATACACGAATATAAAAGTATTCTGTCCGAATACAACTACGAAAGGTATAATATTTTATACTTTACTACTCGCATAATAATATCTATTCGATATTATAAACTCTTCGCTACGAATAACCCGATGTATAATATTTTATACTTTACTACTCGCATAATAATATCTATTCGATATTATAAAACTCTTCGCTACGTCTACTCAAATATAATACTTTAACAACTAAAACTCTGAAATAGAGAATTGGTGTTGTTATTGAATGCATCATGTCATGTTACAAATGCAACTATTTACACTTCGCTACGCACTGCTTGATGTACAACATATTGTGCTTTACTACACTACGCATATATTAAATACACGTTTACATATGTACGTTGCACTACGACTATTAAAATTCTACTTAATGCTTTTTGCATCTTGTTATGTTACAAATGCAAACATTTACACTTTGCTACGTACTATATGCTTCTACGGCAGACTACGCTTCTATACTCTTTGAATATTGAATAAATTTAATGCATTTTGACAAATAATTGACAATGGTAGTTAGAACTTTGTATACTTAGTATAGATAAGCATGCAAACTACACTCAACAGAAATGCATATGTATACACCATGTGTTCTTATGCGAATATTACAAAAATACGAAATTGAGCTTTTGGACATGTGACCTACCAGGGGCTATGTAATTAGACGTGCAGAGCATGCTCCAAAAAGTTTCAAAATTTTTTGTGTTGCCAATATAAATTTTTAGTTTCAACGCGATATTTAGACTCAACAAAATATGGGTTATTTTATGTGCAAAACGAATTTTTAATTTTCGCTCTAGAAAAAAATCACTTTTTTGTTTATAGAGCGAATTCAATTTTTTCAACGCCAATATGCTTTTCTGATTTTTGTAACCCTAAATATCAAAAAACATTTTAAAAATACGCAATAATAAAGATTTTGGGTATATTCTATTGAGCCCTACTTTTTAAAACCTGCTTGTTAAATCAATGTTGCTAAACGAACTTTTTATATTGAACCCGATATTTAGACGTTATCGAGCATGGACTATTTTATGGCATAGTCATTTTTGTGATTTTTGCGCAAAAATTTTAGGGTTATTTTAAGGGTAAATTTTAGGGTATGTCAATTTTTTTTTCGGACGGACTATTTTTTTTTGATAGTTTGAGCTTGCAGGCTTGCCATCTGCAAAAACAGAATTTGAAAATTCGAAAAAATAAAAACCGGATCAGACAGGCCGGACAAACCGATCCGACCGGTGCACACTATGTATTGCCTTAATCTATATTGCTCGAGAACCAGTTGACGTAGAGAGATGCGGCTAGCGCCATCTGATAGATCTTACTTGTAGCTACAGTCTGAAAAAACAAAAACACCGTGCAAAAAATGCTACCCGGGTAAAACCGATATTTCGGTTTTCATATGTATCTTTTGAACTAAATGCAATATTTCAAATCTGTTTCGAGATTATCATTGTGCTAGGCAATGCGGAATTAATTACATAAAACAATCATATGAAAATATCATAAATTTATGGTTTTTGTGTAAACCTGTATAAAACCATGGGATTTTGGAATGATTTTTTTGTAAATTCTGGTACTATTTGCATTTTTATTTTTTCAGTTCCTATTATCATAAATTGTCTTGTCTTTGCGCTGGCTATGTTCCTTAGTACATTATGTGTAGTTTTCTTTGCAAATAGGTCAAACAAGCCTAAATAAGAAAAAAATGTTAGCAAATAGAAAAAATGAATAAAATATAAAATAAATAAATAAAATACAGACACTGTGAGTACCTTGTAGATTGTCTGTAGGTGATACATTGGTTCTTGCTAGTGTAGGTTTTTATTTGTTAGTATGCTAGTTGTAATAATTCAAGAGGTACGAGAGACAGGGTAATAACATACATGTAGGTTGGCAGGTGAGTACAAAAGTACCTATCTAGGGACTCGAGCTCAAAGTATGTAGTATTGTACAAAGCTAGACTTTGCATTAGAGAAGCAGTCGTGAATAGTGAAGTAAAAGTACGGGGAGCAGAATAGATCTATGTACAAGTAATGCAGTTAAGAGGTAGGCAATGGTAAGTTTACACTGCCTTGTACCCTAACGATTTTCTCCTCACCCTTTTGTCTTTCAAACATGATTTAAAATGTATAAATGAAACCTCCACATTGAAAAACATTGTCACTTGTTGGCCACTTCAACGACTACGATCTTTACTGCTACCTCTCCTCTCCCTAACGATTACGACTTCGACAAAAGCAAACATTAATTTGTATTGCTTAGCTACGTCTTGCTTCAAAATGTTTTGAATTATAAATTCATAAACATATGTCCAGTATACACGAATATAAAAGTATTCTGTCCGAATACAACTACGACTACGACTACCGGCTTCGCTTCCGCTTCGTAAATGTTTTGAATTATAGATTCATAAACATAAATCCAGTATACACGAATATAAAAGTATTCTGTCCAAATACAACTACGAATTCGACAAAAGCAAACGTTAATTCGTTTCGCTGAGCTACGCCTCGCTTGAATGATGTTTTGAATTATAAATTCATAAACATATGTCCAGTATACACGAATATAAAAGTATTCTGTCCGAATACAACTACGACTACGACTTCCGGCCTAGCTTCCGCTTCGTAAATGTTTTGAATTATAAATTTATAAACATAAATCCAGTATACACGAATATAAAAGTATTCTGTCCGAATACAACTACGACTTCGACAAAAGCAAACGTTAATTCGTTTCGCTGAGCTACGCCTCGCTTTAATAATGTTTTAAATTATAAATTCGTGAAAATAAATCCAGTATACACGAATATAAAAGTATTCTGTCCAAATACAACTACGACTTCGACAAAAGCAAACGTTAATTCGTTTTGCTGAGCTACGCCTCGCTTACATGTTTTGAATTATAAATTCATAAACATAAATCCAGTATACACGAATATAAAAGTATTCTGTCCGAATACAACTACGACTTCTGGCTTTCGGTTCTGCTACAAAATGTTTTTAATTACAAATTCATGAACATAAATCCAGTATACACGAATAATAAAGTATTCTGTCCGAATACAACTACAACTTCGACAAAAGCAAACGTTAATTCGTTTCGCTGAGCTACGCCTTGCTTCGATGTTTTGAATTATAAATTCATAAACATAAATCCAGTATACACAAATAATAAAGTATTCTGTCCAAATACAACTACAACTTCGACAAAAGCAAACGTTAATTCGTTTTGCTGAGCTACGCCTCGCTTCGATGTTTTGAATTATAAATTCATAAACATAAATCCAGTATACACGAATATAAAAGTATTCTGTCCGAATACAACTACGACTTCCGGCTTTGCTTCCGCTTCGTAAATGTTTTGAATAATAAATTTATAAACATAAATCCAGTATACACGAATATAAAAGTATTCTGTCTGAATACAACTACCACTTCGACAAAAGCAAACGTTAATTCGTTTTGCTGAGCTACGCCTCGCTTCGATGTTTTGAATTATAAATTCATAAACATAAATCCAGTATACACGAATATAAAAGTATTCTGTCCGAATACAACTACGACTTCGACTTTCGGCTTTCGCTTTTAAATGTTTTGAATTATAAATTCATAAACATATATCCAGTATACACGATTATAAAATTATTTTTTATGAATTTGATTTTTTTCTGCTTACATATAAACGATGAAAGTAATTTTAGAACCTACTGTCACAGGACTGTTTCCGTGTGAGTATTGTACATATGCGTTTTTATCTAAGAAGCTACGCAAGAATTATGTAATAAAAAGCTATCCAAAGTACAAACGATATTTAATTTTACAAAACCGCCAGTTTAAAGTGTTTTAAACATTTTTTGAACCAACTGTAATCCAGTTAGGTCAATTAACGTTGGATACAACAAGCTAAATTTTGTTATAAAAAAGCAGCCTTGAGAACATAACGCTAGCAGTAAAAACCCTACCATGCTGATTTTACGTATTTTATTGAAAGTTTTATCTGAAATGTATAAATTATTGCATGTGTTCGAATTATAAATGTTATATTGTAATAACCAAAGACGTTTTTGAAGAATGAAAAGAGAGTGATATATACAATTTCACTATATGATAGTTGTAAGGTGATGCAATACTGTATAATTCAAACAATTTAACAATTCTGTAAATATTAAAAGTACCACTGTATTAGTATTTACAAAATATAAAAATTACTAAGTAGGTAAATGTAAAATATTAGAAAACATTCAATGATTTTAGATTCATAGTTACTGTTGTTTACTGTAAATAAATAGAAATAGCAGATTGTAGCTAGTAAATAATATATTGCAATAGGCAAAAAACTTTGTAAATATCTGTAAATATAAAGTTATGTAATTAGGAAACATTGATTTAGTAAACATAGGGAAATACATATAAAACAGCTATGTGTGACACCTTTTTATTATTGTTCGCAGTGAGGTACAAATATTAAAAACAAATTAAAATAGCACAAATAGTAGGTTAACTTTATAGTGCAATACGAAGTGTGCTGAAAAGTAGAAATAAAATTGTATGATTGCACTTAAATTATAATAAAAATCAAATCAATGATACGTTGTAGTAATACATTAATACAACAATAATGAAAATGTTCAATAAATAAAATCTCGGCTACTTATAAATTGTAAAATACTTAAAACGTCTGGTTTACCAAAATTTTGCGCAGTTTTACTAACAGCTGACTCAGTGACAGTCGCAAACTTTTGTATCTATACAATGGCAGAAATTCGTAAATCATATTTAAATTCAAGGCTTTAAGGCTCATTCTATGCCCTGAGTGGATTTATAAAAAACAATAGGCATTTTCAAGACAAGAAAAAAGTTGACAAAGAACTAAGCCAACTGAATTCATTTAGTCTACACAGACCTATAAGGAAGAATTTTAGGCGCAGAAGAACCATTGTGAACATGGCAGGAGAAATTTTTTGCGTTGATTTAAAAATCTTAGGGTCAATCTTATCAAAAGCGAATTCCGGATTTGAAAACATACTTTTTTGCATTGACGCTTTTACGAAAAAGCTTTTTTGTAGATTCATAAAGAACAAAAGACCAGAAACAGTAATTAAAGCAATGAAAAGTATATTTTATGAAGCAAAAATAACACCAATTTATTTATTTACAGACCAAGGTTAGCTGCAAACAGCTAATAGGGTATCATACAACTAATTCAAACGTTTTAAATTAATTTGTGTATAATATATAGGACTAACAACGATATATATATATATATTATTTTGTTACTTATAGGTACTGAATTTCGAGCAGAGTCTTTTCGCAAGTTTTTAAAGAGCAAGGGAATAAAATACTATAATACATATAGTGAGACCAAATCAAGTATAGTAAAAAGAGTCATAAGGTCAGCTGAAATTCACACTAACTAACAAGTTTGCTATACAAAACTCAATATAAGGTTGACGCACATGCTATAACACAGTATTTATTTGTTTATGTAGGACCATTTTTGAGAAGGTGGCTAGGTACATAACAGAAAAGCAAACAAACCGTATTCTTGAAATATTTCCTGCATTTGTAAAAACGTACAACAACACTTTTCATTCAACAATCCAGATGTCGCCTAATAGCGTGAACAGTTTGAATGAAAACGATGTATGGAGAACCATGTACTCAGACCTTATTAACGACACTACGAAACGTAGACCAGTGTTCAAGCCTGGCGACCGTGTGCGAATTAGTCGTACTAAATTAACATTTGAGAAAGTTAAGTATAATATAGCGTACCACGTGAGCTAAAATAACAGATTATAAAACATGTATAAATAGGGAGACTTTTGAACAATCGAGTTAATGTATTTTTATCCTTTACCCAGGCTACAACCAAAGCTTTAGCTTAGAATGGTTCATTGTGAAGTCCGTAAACTTGAAAACCATACCTATAACATACTACTTGGAAGATTTAAATCACAACAGCATAACTGGATCATTTTATAAGGAAGAGCTTAGCCGAGTTGAAGAATCAACATGAATTCTACACCGTTTATTCCATATTTTACCAATGCTATCAAGCAGCATATCAACAACAAACGCTGAAGATTAGACAAACATTGCTGTTCCCAATTAGATCGAGACCCAGCAGGTACCGAAAATATCTACATAACGATTACAAGTGACCAGCAAAACAATATTTATACTGCAAACACCCTGTCTAGCTTTGTAGCTGTTCTCCCTACCCCTCTAAACCTTGAAAATTACGACGTCGGACTAGTGAGTTTGAGATATACAAGCAGCATACAGCCAGCTATAGTTCAGCATGTACCAGCTACCACAATACGTAGCGTGCAAAGCGCTGAAGTTTCTGACCTCGAGCCTATTAAAAAACTGTTTCCCAACTACAAGCCAACAGTAAAAAGTTTTTTAACTTCCAGAAACAAGAAACAACAGTTCACCAATTTATGACTAGACTTAACGATGCGTTAAAGCTAAATCAAGACAAAGTGCCGCTTAAAATTGAACAAAAAGCTCTCAGCTTAGACCCTGAGGAAATACACATGATCCTTTTAAACGTGTCAAAATCAAACAATGTAATTCTTGCAATCCCTACACCTCTTGCATTGTTTTTTAAGCAAGGCAGATCAAGGTTTATGTCTGGAAACTATTTACCGTACGACTACTCACGTCAAGAAGACTTTGAGATAATTCCAATGGACACAAACTTCAATTTTGGGGCTGAAAAAATTGAAAGTATGGAGAACGTAATACAGTTATACCAGGGCTTTGAGACTTTTATAATTTTCAGAAAACAAATAAATACAGGGAATTCTGACTATCGTAAATGTTTTGAACGTTTTAACTCTGAGATGCGTGATCCAGAAAATAATGACACAAATCTAAAAATTGAGTTTCCTTCTGATACAAGCAATACCAAATGCAAATTGACGTTTGAAGGAAACGAAGGGGATTATGTTGTGTTACCCAAACCAATAGCACTGTGCTTAGGCTTGCAGCAACACGACAAGTTTTACAATGGCGTCTACGAATCTGAATTTGACTTTGACGAAGAGAAATACAATGAAATTGTAGACTATGATTACATGAACATACGCCTGTTTAAAATGTGTGCACATTATATGCCAATGAAAGAACCAGAAGAAATGGACTTGGATCACATAGTGCATGAAATTAACCGCACTTTAAATGAGCAGCTTTGGAGTGATACGACTGTACAGTGTAAACATGAAGACGGACAGTTCAGTATTCCAAACCTACGAGAAGACATTACTGTACAGCTTCCACCACTTGTTAATAGATTCTTTGGGTTTTATGACAATTTCATATTCAAAGATTGTGTCGTCGCCAACTTGCAACCGGAATTAGCAAAGGAAGAAGAACAAGAGAAAGAAAATGAAGAAAATGAAAAAGATGTAGAATCTGAGCATACTGAACCAGCTAAGCGAATGCTTGTAACATGCAATTTGATCAAAAACCAGCTCTATGCTACCTATGCTCTACCGTTGCTGCGCTCAGTTGATATCTCAAGCGAATATAATAAAGAGACAGTGCTCAACTTTTTGCCAATATTAAATTTGCCACTTAAACAGCAGGAACAGCAAGTAATACGGATTACCCTTTTAAACGAATACCGAAGCCTTGTCACACTGCCTGAGAATTCGCAAACCATTATAGAATTGCAGTTCAAGCCTCGCAAAGTTTAAAACATATTTAATATAAAAAGACACAGTTCTTTATTTGCGAATCATTCTTAATTCAACTCTCAAACAACAACAACATCATTTTATTTACAGTGCTTCTTAATAAATTAAATTCAAAAATAAATTTGCAGTGCATTGCCATACATGTACAACGACGATCTAATACACAAAGTGGTGGATCTTCTGTAGTTCTTACTTCTGCCCAGTTTCAGAGCAAACGTCTGAAAAATACGGAGAATGGTTAAGTCCGCAAATTGAATTGAACTACGATGAAATTGAAAACCTTGTGTTGTTCTTAACCCAAGATTGCAAATTGTAAAGTTTGTTGTGCAAAAAACATGAATACATTAACTCTGGAAAGTTTGTTGTGTGAGGCATGCCAGTTCTGCTGGTTGAACTATACGCCGTCAAGTGTTCAAACTGTCATGTATAAAAACAAACAATACTGTACGCGACGTGAAATGCAAGAAAGGAAAAAAGATGAACAAGTACTTGCCAGCTTAAATACACCGTACGATGAGTGGATTGACTTTGATGATTTCAACGATGTTAGCAATTGGTGTGAAGTAACCCGAAGTTTTGAAAATACTGATTGTTTCGTGTGTAAATTCCATCCTGGTGATGTTTTGTCAGTCAGAGGCGAACCCGATGCAGAGTATATTCACAGCATATCTTTGTATGGGGAAACAGTGTACATTTACAAGTACATGCCAGAAATTAAAGTATGCAACTACTGCATGTTTTGGCGATGCTTGAATGTTTTAAAGAATGTTCGAGAATATATTTATGAATACAAAGAAGATGAATACCGAAGCCTTGTCACACTGCCTGAGAACTCGCAAACTATTATAGAATTGCAGTTCAAGCCTCGCAAAGTTTAAAACATATCTAATATAAAAAGACACAGTTTGTCATTTGCGAATCATTCTTAATTCAACTCTCAAACAACAACAACGTCAGCCCAGTTACTTGCAAATAATATAAACAAACAGTGCAGTGCTTCAATTTATTTACAACATTACCAAACGTGTTGTAAATCATGCGTAAAATTGTTTGTAAAAACGTTTACGAATCTGACGCTGGTGACGCACTCCAAATTGTGGACGAAGAACTTTTAAAAGACAGTTAGCTCGGTGAATATTGTACACTCGAACCAATTAAAAACATTGCTACTAAAAACGACAAACAAATGGGGGCTGGAGAAGATACCGTAGAAGTTGGTCTTGAAAACACATTAAACAGCAGTGCAAACAGTGAAATAGGCCTAGAAAATACCCAACATTTAGTTCCACTTAAATTGCGACAGCCATCCAAACGACGTGCAATTTCTCACAAGTGCCGCGTTACTCATTGCCGTACAATTTGCCCTAAAAGAAATAACAAAGTAGTAAAACGCAATATGCCTAAAACTCAGACTGGCGACGTTGTGTAGCTCGTCGTAAGGCACAGTCTGGAGGCTCAAGAAAACGCATTGTTCGCTGGCGTGTTCAAACTGGTGGCCGCCTAAGACGTAAACTAGTTACGCATACTAAGCAACGAGGAGGAGGCAGATCATCTGCTCAGTCTGGAGCAGGAAGACGAAGAAAAGCATACAGACGCAAATAACTTATAAACCACTGTACGTTTAATTCTACTTCATTCATCACCTAATCTACAACGAAGCAATATCAACAAAAAATTTGCAGCTCTGTCTTATCATGGATTCCACACCAGGATTTTACGACGAATCTACAATTTACGAGGGCTCCTAAAAATCTATACAGAACAGCCTTATTTCAGACAAGTTGCCCCCAACTAATGTCAGCGTTGAAGATGCCCTCGAGTATTACCCATACTACGCTGTACTTAGCCCGCGAGATAACGAAAATCCACTCATTTTTGATATTTTGAAATCTAAAGGCAAGTATTACGCCTTAGACGGATCTTTTCTAGATCTCACATGCCTTGTTATGCTAGCAGATGGCAAACCGATAGAAGCTACTGATTTAGTCGCTCCGTGTTCAATGCTGTTTTACGGTTTATTCAGTAACATGGAGTTCTATTTAAATGGCCAGCTAATTAGTGACAACTCAAATCATTACGCCATCAGTTCTTACTTGAAGAAGGAACTTGCATCCAATCCAATTGAAAAGAAAAACGGCATGTTAGACCAGTTGTACATACCCAACACTACTTCAGATACATTTACTAAAACTGACGACGGCTTCATGGCTCGATATAATATTGCTAGTGAATCAAAGCCGTTTACAATGGTGGGAAGGCCAGAATCGCCATTCTTCACACAGACTCGAATGTTACCAGGAGAAACTGATATCCGAATAATTATGAGAAGATCTAACCCTGCCTTTTGCATTGATGCAGAAACTGAAACCAGAACCAGGTACTCTGGTTGCCCGTTTCGCGTGGACATTGTAAATGCTGTACTGTACGTAAAGAGACAGACCGTTTCACCACTAGCTATTGAAAAGCATTGACTTAACCTTAATAATGGTACGCTCAAGTACCCGTGTATTGAACCTGAAATCAAAAACTTTGTTATTCCATCTGGCGTGAGTTCACATTCCTTAGATAATTGCATCAACGGCAGATTACTACAAGTTATTGTGTTTGGCCTGGTGGATTCTGAAGCGTATCTGGGAAAACTCACAAAATCCTTTTGCAACTTTCAACATTTTAACTTGAGTGAAATTACTGTCTCAATGAACCAAAAAGCAATTGAATACAAGACGTTGCCTTTAAGTTTCAAGAAAGAAGATGGATCAGGTGAAGATAACTTTTTGCTGGCTCTAAACACCCTTAAAAAAACAGCAGCATATCCAAGCCTCGGTAAAGGGGTAAATAGAAACAACTATACAAAAGGAAGAGTCTTATTTGCATTTGAGCTTGTACCCACACAAGCTAATGCTTTAAGCGTAAACAAAACTGGACAGGTCCAAACAAGTTTAAAGTTTAGAACCGCACTAACTAAATCAGTGACAGCTATACTATATAGCCAATATCAAAACATTATTAAGATTGACCGCAACCAACAAGTTATCATCAACCGTTAAAATGTAAAGTACCATACAAGTTTGTGCAAAAACAAAAAACAATTTAGCTCCAAGTATATATATATTAATGTATCTCTAACAAGCCTGTCTGTTCCTTTACAGATGTTGAACAAACAACAACGTTCACATTATAAACACTGGAGAATTACAACAATGTCTCAAAATCTTACTTGAAGAAACTGAAGTAAAGTTCTACGTAATTGCAGCAGATCAAATGCGGTCAACTTTGCTCAGCGCAGAAAAAAGAAACAATAGAATAACTTACCCTATTGCAATTATTCAAACTACAGACAAGTTGGAAAGC
This sequence comes from Dicyrtomina minuta, assembly GCA_949802685.1. NCBI lineage: Eukaryota > Metazoa > Arthropoda > Collembola > Symphypleona > Dicyrtomidae > Dicyrtomina > Dicyrtomina minuta. The sequence goes on from CATKUY010000480.1 coordinate 58,752, forward strand.
CCTGGGAAGCACTGGATTTCTTACTGGGTAACTTCAAAGGACAGCTTCGAATATTTTGACTCGTATGGAAATCCAATTCAACGGTATTGAAATTTGCAATTGCCAAGAAAACCATATGGTGGCTGAAAACTGCACAGTGCTACAAAGCAGCAGATCAACAGTGTGTGGAATGTGTTGTATATATTTTCTCTACTCTAGAGCTTTAGGAATTAGTTATAAAGATTTTTTGAGTATATTTACAAGCTCTGTACTAGTTATTGATAGAAAAGTAAGGAAATTTATAGAAATGATCCCTAGTGTAATACCGAATATGTATAGCGTACCACCTAAACTACAGTCTAATACATTTAAAGTTTCGTGTCTAGAGTTTTGCCATGGTTTAATAATGTACTATTAAATATTATTGTAATATTGTGTAGAAAGTGTAGCCTAACTTTATAAAAAATGTATCACAAATTTATTATAAATAGCAGTATATGTAAAAACTTTTGTCAGTAGCAGTTTAGATTTTATAATGACAACAGCAACCACTGTCGACTTTAGATTAATTCACCCTTTTACGGCTATGATATGTGGCCCTAGTTCATCAGGAAAAAGTACTCTCTGTCTAGAAATTGTAAAGCACCGAAAACAAATTATTAGTGAAAAAATAAATAAAGTAATATATGTTAGTGCACATACAAAACTAGAACAGTTTTCTGGCATTGATTTTGCATCGGACAGTGAAATAACATTAGTGTCAGATATAAATAACATTGAAGCATTGTAAGATGATATCAACAGCCCATGCCTATTGGTTTTAGATGACCACTTAAACTTTATAGAGTCAAATCGAAAGGCCAGACTCTTAGTTCAGAAAATATTTACTGAGTTGTCGCATCATATGGACTTTAGTGTTATACTTGTTCTACAAAACCTGTTTACCAAGGAGTTGAGAACTACAAGCTTGAATACTAAATACATGATATTGTTTGACGTACCAAGAGATAGAAGCATTATTGGTCAAATTTCAAGACAGGTGATGCCTTGACGTCCCAAGTTCCTGCAAGAAGCATACGAAAAAGCATGCAGTTTACGCCAGCACAGTTACATAATGCTAGATTTGCATCCAAAGTGTCCCAATGGTATAACTTATGTGCGAAATAACGTATTTCCGTGTAATGGTACTGACATTTACGTACCAACTCAACCATAAAAATGGCTCAAACGAACAATAGTGGCTGTCGTTTTGAACAAAACTACAAGTTTCTGTGAAATTTAACATTTTACAAGTCTAAAGAATACAAAACTCTTATAACAAGTGCTACATCTGAACAATTATATGCCTTGGCTGAAACAATATACAACGTAAATAAATTTTGCAAACATCCACTTAAAGAATACAATACTCAAATAAAGACGCTAATAAAGCGATTAACGTGTGACGATATACTACGCCTGCGCAAAGTTTTACTAAAGTATCATAAACTTATTCAAGCAATTTTAGCTACAGTGTTTTATAAGGTGTAAAAAAGTGAAATTTGTCGTACTACCTTATTCTCTGACATAATTTGTGACTAATGTTCTACGTTTTAACAAACAAACAAAAATGGCAACAATAATGAAGGCAATTGAGCCAAAGCTGTATGCTGAGCTTATGAAAATACGTGCAGAACAGACTAATAATAAACCTGCCTGTAAATACAATGCTGCATCTGCCCTACCTCCTCATAGCCAATTTGACAATACACAACTGCAAGACTTACAAAATGGCAATGAAACAGAAAATCACAAGGAAACTCTTAAACGACAAGATTGGATTCAGTACGAAGAAATGATTTCAAGACCCTTCAAATGAAAACGGCGTAATATAAGTGCATAAATATTCTTGCACAACTAAATGCAAAAACTTATATAAACAGTTGCAAATTTTCAATTGTCACCAGTTGCATACAACAACTCACAGCGTTCAATACTTAACATCAACAATGCCTTCAATACGCATATACGTTGCAGTGCTGCTTGTGCTTCCGGCACTTGCATTGGCATGCAACAATGTAGCTGCAGCTGATGTGTTAGCTGCGCCACCTGTGACTGAAGATACTCAATATAAACACGCCACAAAATCCTCTGAAAATATCAAAGGCCAAATGGACGGGACTAAACCAGCTCAGCAGTTTAATACTACGCAACTTCCTCTAATTCAATCCAATTCATTTCATAAATTTATACTTCAGGCATTGAAGTATATGCTTGAAAGTCTAAATGCCCAGAATGGAATCATCATGGACGTGGTCGAGAAGTTTCAACACACAGAAACAAAGCCATTGGTACACAACACATTTGATTACATATGTAAGTGAATAAAAAAATTTGTTCACTCACTTGTAAGTTTGACTTATATACCGTATATAGTATAAAACTTGTAAAGCTAATAGTAGTATAACTAGTACTATGTATATACACATACTAATACATGGCTTTTGTTTTCTGTTTCGGCGTATGTACAGCCATCTACGTGTCATTCATCCTGGTCCTGCTCCTGTTTGCATTCAAAATTATAAAGCTGTTCAGAAAAGGGAAAACCTGGCCCCCTAAAGAAGTGGGTGGAGACCAACAAGTGGGCGTGATAGAGCGACTCGAAGATTCAGTTATAAATACTGGTATCCAACTGACTCAGCCTCACACTACTCGCAGCAGCAGTTCACGCACCTAACTCAAGAACCTGAGAAGTCTCAAAGCCATACATCTACACAACCCACAGTTCTAGGCAGAACTCTACTGCTGTATCGAAAAACCAAACCGTGGTGTTTCACATTACCCTCCTCTATAGTTAAAGTATTGCTTTACTAACATGGACCCTCAAATTACCCCATCCTACACGACACGAGTTGTTGGCGCACAACTGTATCACGAGCAAGAAGATTACCCTTTGCCCACAGTGCTTGGATCATCCCCCAACCACTTTAAGTGTTCTTTTACCCACTGTTTGTTTAAGTGTTACTTTCACGTACCGTATAAGTCCCATGTGGAGCACGTACATCAATGTGAAGATTGCAACCTGTTTTGTTTAAACAAACAGCACCACCAATGCTCTCGTGTTAGAGAAAGACTTGGGCACATTGAGAACCGCAGCTAAGATCTTGTAGGGGGCGGCACCAGTCGATCAGGGGCAACATATGGACCAACTACAAGCACAACCAGCCAACCAGCAAGAAAACGACTACGTCGTTCACCTTAAATAGACTTGGACGTATTTCAAGAATATTCGCGATATCATAAGGGAATGATTGTAATCTACATTCACAAGCCAATTAAAACATTTGCGAGTTTCGAAACAATAATGGCAGAATTGCATGATCCCTTTGTGAAGTTACTGACACAAAACCTAAGTGTACATAGTAGTATTAAAGCTCAGCTTATAATTGTTGCTACAATGGAACTGGAAGTTGAAGTGGAAACTAAAAAAACTATAAAAGTGCGTAACCCAACCTTCGCAAGTCAGAATTACGATATATTTAATACAAGTGAAATTGACAAGTTTGTATTAAATAGCACAAATGAGTGCGTAGAAAGACTGACTGATTTTAACAAGTATGGAACTGGATGGGTACTTCGCAAAATTGAATCAGTTCAGGTGAAAATTGGTGTACTAAACTTATTTGCAAACGCAGCAGCAAAGGGATACATCAAGTTTTCTAAAATGAAACCTAGAAAGACTGGCTATTTAAACATTAAAAATAAATGCAACGAGTGCTTTAAGTTCTGTGTGGCTGCTCATCGGTTTAGACACGAAATAATAGACAATAAAATGTACAAACTAAAGTTACAAAACAAAGTGCAACGAGCAGACAATATGAAACGAAACTTGGGGTTGCCAGAGCAGTACCGACCATACTTTTCCCAATTTGATTTTACTGATGTTACATTTCCTTTGCAAATGGACAACTTGACTAAACTAAAAACATTTGAAATAAACAATAATCTTGGAATCAATATTTGGAGCCACCGAGAAGATCAAATTATTTAAATCCGAAGATGCCAGAATACCGACATAAGTGAAAAGTGTAATTTATTTCTAATCCAAAACGACTCTGCAAATGAAGAAAGCAAAGCTTATCATCTTGTGTTGATTACTGACATAAACAAGTTTCTGCGTAATGGGCATAATACCAAGCAATTTTATTGCCAACTGTGTTTCAGATCGTTTAATTCAGAACAGAATTTGGATCAACATCTGGAAAACTGCCAAACCCTTGTGACCAAAAACGTTGTGTTTCCAGAATTACACGAACGAATCAAGTTTTCCAAACTGTGGCAAACCCTTCCCTACCCGTACGTCATTGTTTATAAATTCTCGACATTCTGAAATCCTACTGAAGATACAAAATCTGTAACACACAATATCAAGATTTCAAACGAAATTCTTCCAGCAGCATATTCGTTTATTGTTATAAGTCAAATGAAACACTACGATAAGGTTATAGCAGTGGAGTATTTTGATGGTCTAAATTTAATGAATCATTTCTTTAAAAGAATATTCACTTGGGCAAAAAAATTATTGTCCAAAATAAGAAACACCAACAACTTTGTACAGCCATCAGAAAAAGAAAAAAACAATTCAATGAAGCATCACATTGTCACATGTGCAAACGTGAATTTGACAACAATAAGAAAATATTTAAAAATTTTCATCATAACCACCACCAGGGTAACTTTAAGTTTGCAGCATGCAGCCGATGTAATCTACAAATAAAGTACAAGTTTGAAATACCCATAATTTCACACTGTGGAGGAACAATTGACTACTACCTATTAATAAGTGCAATGAAAACAAATAAGTTCAAAGCCAAGGATGTCAAAGTTATTGCAAAATCCGCCAGTGATATAAAATCTATAACAATAACTTCAAAGGAAACTTGGCTACCAGATCTTCATCTCCAATACCCACAAGACAAGAACACTGGAGAACAGTATACTGGAAAAAAATTCAACTCAAAAGTTAAAGTTCGTTTCATCGATTCCAGTTTATTTATGGATACAAGTTTAACAGATTTGGTTGAATCTTTAAAATCGCAAAATAAACAAGATCTAAAACTTGTGTCACAGTGTGTGTCGCATTTTGCTCCTTTAAGTAAAATGAAATCAACAAACCCAGAAGCTAAGAAGTATAAAGAAGAATGTATTAAACTATTACAGACGCCCCTGTGCTTTCCGTTCAAGGCACTAAACAATCGTTCTGCATTTTCGAAGAAACTTATTTTAAGAGAAGAATTTCAGCGATCAATACTAGACGACGAGCCAATTTCTAAAACAGAATGGGAACTTGTGCTAAAAGTGTGTACTTAATTTGAACTTACAACATTGCGCGATTATACTCGGGTTTCGTGTATGATAGAAACACTTTTACTTGCTGAAGTATGGCAAAACTTCAGAAAGCTTGGACTTCAAAACTACCAACTGGACCCAACTTACTCCATGACGCTGCCCAGCTTCTCTTGGGAGTGTTTTTTGAAGTTTACGGATGCTGAAATTGATTACATAAGAGATCAAAGAATATTAGACATTGCGACAAACGGAATACGCGGCGGTCAGTGCATGTTCACACAGAAGCATGTAGTTGCCAACCATGAGCGATGTCCGGAAGGATTTGACAAGTCAAAACCTCGCAAGCAATTGCTGTCACTAGACATCAATAGTTTGTATGCATATTGCTTAAAACAGCTAATGCCAGTGTCGGATTATGAGTACATGGAAGCCAAAGACCTGCAACATATCAACTGGGAAGATTCTAATTTTAGCAACGAAGAGGGTAGCTTCGGATATATACTGGTAGTGGATTTGGAATACCCTGTTCATTTACACAAACGAGACGAAAACCTGCCTCTTGCAATGGAAAAGCGAACATTAAATCTGCAGGACGTTGCTACCATCATGTGCCCGAATAAAACTACAGCTGCTAGTTTGCAGTGGCAAGTATCCGGCCCCCGATTGATGTTAACTCTTTATAACAAGTACAAGTATACAGTGCATTTCAAGGCTCTGCAGTATTACTTGTCTAAGGAATTAGTTTTACTAAAAGTTCATTGTGGCGTAAGATTTAAACAACAACGCTGTTTTAAACCATACATTGATGTTAACTTGGAAAAACGCAAAGCAGCCAAAACAGAATTTGAAAACAAAGCACTTTAAAAAATAACAATGTAATTTACGGAAAAACAATTACAAATATCATGGAATTTGGTAATGCTCATATTTGTACAAGTGCAGCAGAAGCTGAAAAATCATTAGCATCACCTCGTTGCAAAGACTTTGAGGGATTGTCAGAAGATCTCAGCATATTCACAGAAGAATTGAAAACGTATCGCGTTACTAACTCGCCATTAACTGGAGTAGCTATTTTAGATACTGCAAAAGTGTTGTTCTATAAAAAATGGGATCGTCTCTGTGAGATATTTCACGACAAGGCACATCTAGATTACAGTGATACAGACGGGTATGAAATGCACACAATTGACGAGCTAAATACGTTCTAGGACGATAGTTTTAAAGCAAAGATGGAGTTTGATTTTAGCACAATTCCTCGCGACCACGAGTTCTTTAAAATGTATGAGCACCATTACCCAGGTTTGCAAAGTCTAAATAAGGACAAAAGCGGAAAGTTAAGAATACAAAGCTTAGACTTAAAAGAACTAATTTTTTTAAAACCAAAAATGTATAGTTCATTGTACTTAAACGACACTCAACAACAAAAGTGTGCGGGAATTTCAGCAGTTGCAATGAGGCAGTGTAAACACAACAAGTACAAGATAATGTTAGAAACAAACAGACCTTGTAGAATAAATGTGAATTCTGTAAGGTCTAAGGACCATAACTTGTACATTGTAAACTTTAATAGATTGGCATTTAACTCTTTGGATTTATCTCGAGTATTTCCAGATCCAACTAATTGTAATTATAGTTTGCCCTTTGGCCATGTTGATTTACGTAAGACATAACTTGGTTTGCAACATGAACGTGAAAAATAACTTGTAAATATGTAAATATTGTAAAAACAAACTTTGTAAATAATAGCTTTAGTTAAGAAACATAATAATTGTATGTGTAAACTTGTGTAAACAACTGTAGTTTTTAGTTTAATTATAAGTAGCACTATGTATTTAATGTTAGCCTAATAATATACTATAAATATAAATTTAAAAAAAATATAAATTAATTGTAAAAAATTTGTATTGTAAGATGTACATATGTGTAAATATTTAACCTAAGTTTAATTCAGAATACTGAAAACCATTATGTAAATATCAATGTAAATTGTGTCGGTGTAGCAAGAAAATTTCAAAAAAAAAATAAAATGTAAATATGTAAATACTTTAATTAAATGACTTTATTTGCATTTTCATTTTTCATTTTACTTATATTCCTATAACTAGCATACAACACAAGGGAAATCCCCATTCATAGGGAGCTACCTATGTAAGTACCTACCTATCACCCACGTACCTACTACCTACCTACACGGATACATTTAATATTATTAATATTATAATGCATTAATTACTGTACACAATGCCAGTCCGTGTCTCCCAATACATCTCATGATATCTGTCCTTTTCGTTCCCATCATACCTTCCTGTTTTCATTCCTTCCATTTCTGCCCTCATTACTTCCCGTTCCTTCCCGGATATCTTCCCGGGCCCTCTCCATATCCCAGCTATTCGGTCTTTCTCACTCCCCGCATCCAAACTCACCCCACCAACCCCAAAACACTCCTATACCACAACACACTGAGTAAAACATAAACTCTCCCAGTAGTCCTAGTACATAGCTACTACCGGGCACCGTAAATCTCCAAAATGAAGGAAACGTGCAGTTTTGTGCCATTAAAAGCACGAAACGCTTTGTTTTTCAAAACATTGTACCGCGCTAGACTAATATTCTAGCCTTAGAGCAAATATTATTGTAGAATCAATAGAAGATTTTTATTTATAAGCTCAAAATGTCCCCAAATTTTTAATTTATTCCGAATGCCTCAAATCAGGACATTTAGCCTCCTGATTGACCTTCAATCAGGAGTCAGGAGATTGAGTCTGAAATCAGGACAGTCCTGCTCAAATTAGGACTTCCGGCATCCCTAAAATGCAATAAAAATTGTGTATCCTTTATATATATAAAGATAACTTTATTCGAAATGACAAAGTTAACACTGACCTCCAACGAGGGTAGCCTAATAAGACTCAGTATGCGTAACAAAAACTTTTAATTAACATGGAAATATAATTAGATTCATGAATAAAATGTATATTTAGTGTAGCCGAATTTTTTCGTACATATCTGAGATACTTGCCTACCGAGCTGAGATGGAATAGAAAAAAGTTAGACAAATACAAGTTTCTGCATATGAACTTAATTGTAAACACTGTTAAATTAAATTGGTTTATTGGCTTACGTTGACAAAAGTTCCAACACTCTTTATTTGCTCGATGTTCCCCACCAAATCACTGGTTACCTCAAAGTTTTCTGGTTCTTTTTCGTTTGAAACATTGATTTCTGCTCCTCTGAAAGTACATAGATACACAAAAATAGAAATAATAAATTCAATGTTTTATATTACTAAGCCTTGGTACTATTTACTGTTAGACAGAAGTTAACTTCGTGGCATGAAGCTCGTTTTTCACAAAATGAACTTCACAAAAGCTCAAACGAGCCACCGCGAGCCACAGAGACCAATTGTGGAAACCTCACGAGCCACATCGTGCCACAGCGAGCTTCGTTTTCCACTTTTAATCTTTTTTCCACCTGCCGACTATGTCAACCCCCGACGATAGGTAAAAATTTTTGTCGTGCAATGTACTTTACTAAACTTTACTTAGAGACTTTACCAAGTATTAAAGTAATAATACGGAAAGGGTTTGGTTTCGGTAGGGCTTACGTTTGGTGTATAATATATTAGAATATTAGTATGCATACTCTACCATACTAATTTTATACGGTCAACTACTTAATCTATTATATCCTGATATAATACAGTTATAGTGGTACAGTAGAAGTAGAATTAGTAATTTGTAGAAGTAGATTGAATATGATTACAAAATATAATAAATATAATTATAATTCAATAAGTATAAGTAGATTGAATTAAAATACGAAGTATAAATATATTATAATATTAATATAATAAGTCACAATATTAAAGCATATATCGAGGCGTAACACCCGAACCACTAGACGCATAAAGATGTAAATAGTACTATTAAACTCAGGATGACGCAAGAAGTACAGATAAACGCTTAGAAATAGAGATATCAAAAAGCCAAGCCCAAAAAACGGGGGCTGCCAAAACGCAAAATCCTAAATAAGGCAAAAAACAGGGCCTGTTTCCAGGCTAAGGCTTTTAAAAGACGCACCGCACAAACTCTACAACAATTCCAAAAAATGCGAAATAAACTAACGACGAGTTATGAAGCAAAACTACTAAAAAGTAGAACTACTGAAGAGTAGTATTACTACTGAATAGTAGTACTACTAAATGGTAGTACTACTAAATCGTGGTGCTACTGTAAAGTAACACTGTCGAATAGTAGTACTACTAAATAGTAGTAATACTTAATAATAGTACCACTAAATAATAGTACTGATGCATGGAAGTACTACTGAAGGGTAGTACTGCTATATAGTAGTACCACTGAATAGTAGTACTACTACATCGTGGTGCTACTGTATAGTAGTACTGCTGAATGGTAGTACTACTGAATAGTGGTACTACTAAATGGTGGTACTACTAAATGGTACTAGTACTGAATAATAAAATAATACTACTGAATAGTAGTACCTTTACATGGAATCACTACTGAATGGTCGTACGGCTGAATGGTAGTACTACTAAATAGTAGTAATACTGAATAGTCGTACTACTAACTGAAAGGGCTACTAAATAAAAGTACCACTAAATCGTAGTGCTAATGTATAGTAGAACTGCTCAATGGTAATACTGTTGAATATATATAAACTTTATTCAGTCACTGTTGTACAATTACAATAGCCCAACGACTCAGTATACAATACACACTATTTTGAAACCAAAGTTAAATTATCGACAGTAATTATGACAAATGGCAAAAAAATTCTATTTCAGTAAGAATTTATATGATGATTATAGATTTGAATTGATCCTCTAAGAGCATGTAATCCAATTTCTTCCATTAATTTTGCAGGCAACTTTAATTTTACAATACAATCCTGAATTCTGTGTACTACTAGAAGGTAGTACCACTGAATGGTAGTACTACTAAATGGTGTTACTGCTGCATGGAAATACTAATAATGCTATTACTGCTAAATGGTAGTGCCACTTAATGGTAGTTTAACTAAATAATAGTACTACTCAATCGTAGAAGTACTGAGTGGTGGTACTTTCAAATGATAGTACTGCTGCATGAAAGTAATATTTAGGGCGCGCCATTCAGGAAATTCCGGATAAAACCGGAAATGCGTGTGACGTGGTGACTTGCCACTAAAATAACTTTTATGAAGTTAGCTAAACCAGAAAATGAAAAAAAAATTGGAAAAATCTGGAAATTCTGGAAATTTGAAAAAAATCCGGAAAATCCTTAAATAATCAGGAACTTTGAAAAAATATTGAAGTTTATAAGTTTTTAAAATATTTTACTTTGTGACGATTGAGTTCATGTTATAATTTTAATGTTTTTGTTAGTATTATAAACTTGAGTGCACACTATGACTATTTGGTCGACTTCAATGCTGATTCAGATCCTATGGTAGTAGATAACACACTATTTCTGCGTACATTCTAATGCGTTTGTAAGGAATAAACTTGAAATATGCAGTATTCTACTACTATCATGTCGAGTAGTGGTGATTACGTTTCAAAATTCAAATTGTTTTTGAAAAATTTCGAATTACCGCTAGGTCATTTGTTTTGTAATTTTTGTCTTAAAATGCCACTAACTGTGCTTACACGACTTCAAAATTTTCCTAATGCAGGTCTAGAAGTAAAAACAGACAAACTGTAGTGTTTTGGTTTTGCAGGTTTGAAGTATTGACGGTATGATTTGCAATGCAATGATAATTAAACTTCGTATTTACATATTTGGAATTGTGTTTTGTTGTTTTATATTATCAATTGTATAGTTTTTACAATTTTATTACAACAACTAGTTTTTTTTTTAATATAAACGCTTAAAATTATATTGTTCTCTTGTATAAAATCCAGATAAAAGCCAGAAAAAATTAGAAAATAATCCGAATTTTTTGTAGGCAAAAACAGGAAATACCCGAAAATTTGAGAAGTCAAAATCCGGAAATTTAAAGTCAAAAATCCGGAAATTTGGCGCGGCCTAGTAATATTGAATAGTAGTATTGCTGCATGAAAGTAATATTGAATGGTAGTACTGCTGAATGGTAGTACTACGGATTAGTAGTACAACTGAATGATAGTACTACTAAATAGTAGTACTACCCAATCGTAGTGCTATTGTATGGTAGTACTGCTGTATAGTAGTACTACTGATTAGTAGTACAACTGAATGATAGTACTACTAAATAGTAGTACTACCAAATCGTAGTGCTATTGTATAGTTGTACTGCTGAATGGTAGTACTACTGATTGGTAGTACAACTAGATGATAGTACTACTAAATAGTAGTACTACCCAATCGTAGTGCTATTGTATAGTAGTACTGCTGAATGGTGGTTCTACTGAATAGTTATACTACTTGATAGTAGTAGTACTGAATAGTAGTGTTGCTGCATGGAAGTACTACTGAATAGTAGTACTGCTGCATGGAGGTACTTTTGAATGGTTGCACTACTAAATAGTAGTACTACTGAATAGTGGTACCACTGAAAGGTAGTACTACTGCATGGTAGTACTACTAAATAGTGCAGAACGCCATTTACTACCTACGGAACGCCAACACCACAAAAAACCACTAATAAGGAAAACAAGCACCAAATTTTCACCTTATCTTCAGAAGATTATAAACCACCTGTAGCCGCACCCGTGGCCGTAGCAGCAGCATTGAACCAAAACCAACTCCAAAATTCCTAGCAAGTTCTCACCTAATGTCCAAATCGAGCTGATTTATTTACCTGTCACAGAAGTACCTGTAGCGTTAGTGATTTTCTGGTAACAGAAGCTTCTGTTACACCCAGGCCCATAAGGGGGCCTTATCTTTTCTCTACAAGTTCTGGCATTCAAGAAATTCAGGAAATGAAACAGGAAGTGCTGTAGCTTAAACCAATAGCATACTACCAACACCAACCCCAAGACTTCCAAGAACAAGGTCAACGCTCCTTGATCAAACAAAGTGAAACAAACTCTACAACGGTTCCAAAAAATGTGATATAAACCAACGACAAGTTATACAGCAAAACTACTAAATAGTAGTACCACTAAATAGTTGTACTACTAAACGGTAGTACTACTAAATTGTAGTACTGATGAATAGCATTACTACTTAATAATAGTACTACTAAGAAGAAGTCGTACTAAATAGAAGTTCTACTAAATAGTAGCAGTACTCAATCGTCGCTATACTAAATGGTACAACTGCTGCATGGAGGTACTACTAAATTGTAGTACTGCTCAATGGTAGCACTAATAAATGGTAGTACTACTAAATGGTAGTACTACTAAATGGTAGTACTACTAAATAGTGGTACTACTAACTGGTAGTACCACTATATTGTAGTGCTACTGTATAGTAGTACTGCTGAATGGTAGTACTACTGAATAGTAGTGCAACTAAATGGTACTAGTACTAAATAGTAGTACTACTAAATGGTGGTAGTACTGCATGGTAGTACTACTAAATGGAGGTACTGCTGAATAGTGCTACCACTAAATAGTAGTACTACTAAATAGTAGTACTACTGAACAGGAGTACTTCGTGGTCTCGTGGTGAACGGCTTACAAGAGATACGGAAGGCAATGAGTGAAAAAATATATGTTTACATATATTATACGAGCCTTTCTAACACGAGTACTCACGGTGAGGGATCGTGCTGTGTGGTCTCGTAGCTGAGGTTGGGGAGTGGAGGTGGGGAGACGATTGGAGGGCGTGTGATCAGTGGAGGGCTGATGGGGGAGTGGGGGCAGCGATGAGTGACGATCAGCAGACGTAACTTGCTGACTCTCCTCAGGCCTGTGTGTTTCCAGGGGTGTATGCCCTCTGCAACCACTCTCTCTCAGTCCACACTGTTCACATGCGTTCTCACTCGCCAGAACCACTGACGCTCCTCCAGTATGCACGATATAGACCCACGTCTATATAACGACTCTCTCATCATATAGGTATGGTGAACGGGGTAAACAGCTCTGGAGGCTTAGTCTATTGATACTGGCAATGCCTCTAGAAACCTGTAAAGCCCCGCAGACCTTAACAGTTTCATTATCTCGATGGCTTCGAGTTTAAATATCGCATCTCACAGTGGACGATCGTTTCCTAGATCTCTTATACAATAGCGTGGTTCGGCAACAGAACTAGTATTAATAATAAGTTCTTTAGTTCAATATCTCAAGGACACTCTCAGCCAATGAGGTGCCCGCGAGGTAAAAATTGAAACCTAAAGAAACTTTGTAGTGTGTATAACCCTAGAGGTTCAAAACACAATACTACAATACATACATACATACATACATAGTACTACTGAACTGTAGTACTATCAAATAGAAGGACTACTAAATCGTAGCAACACTAATTCGTAGTGCTGCAGCATAGTAGAACTACTAAATAGTAATACTACTAAATAATAGTACCAATAAAAGGTAGTAGTACTGAATAGTAGTACTACTAAATGGTAGTAGTTCTGAATGGTAGTACCACTGAATGTTAGTACTGCTGAATGGCAGTACTACTGATTAGTAGTATTACGGAATGATAGTACTACTAAATGGTAGTACTGCTGCATGGAAGTACTACTAAATGGTAGTAATGCTGAATAGAAGTACCACTGAATAGTAGAACTACTAAATGGTAGTAATACGGAATAGTAGTAATACTAAATGGGAGTACTACTGAATGGTGGTACTACTGAAAGGTAGCACTACTGCATAATGGTACTACTAAACGGTGGTACTTCTTTTTTTGCAGTGTGTTCTGAGCATTAATTTTAGGCTAAAATCGTGTATCTATATGATTGTTATCACAGTTAACATTAATATAGTAATTTAATCCTAATTAGAGGTCAAATTAAGGTTGCAAAAGTATAAATCGTAATTGTATTGTAATTTACAAGTACTATTACAATACAATACAATATTTTTTTGCAATAGTTTTAAAATATTACGGCACTAGTTGTCAGTCACAAGTAGCCATAATGAAGTTTCTAGCAGGCAGTTCCCGCAATGTAGTTACCGCTAAACAGTTGCCCACATAGCAGCCAGTGTAAGACTTTTCTCGTTCGAACGGCTGAACGATGCCACGCGAACGGGGCGCCGTTCTATTTTTCTCCGAAGGCATGAGCTTTCGATTTGGAAAGCACGAAGGCCGAGCTTCTGAGTCCGTTTTGCCCCCTGAAGGAGCCCTCGCGCTTTGGGGTGGTGAGGCGTTTTACCATTAGGGAGTGGAGTTGACAATTTCTGATGGCACAGGTAGGTAGGCAGTATGTATATCGTGAACACAGTATAGGAAGGATTAAGTATAGAAGGTACTCTAATATAAAGGGTCTCACAGCTATAACGTCATACGAACTTCCTTAAATTCTGTCTAGCCCATTTATCATATATAAATCTGTGTTTGTGCATGACTGATGTTAGTGATAGGGTGTATTTTTTTCCAGACCCAACCTTCCTCAAACTTTATCACGTTATGATCTTAGAACCTGGTAGGCGGTGGGTAAGTAGGTAGTAGGTACTTAGGTACTTTTAGAGTGGAAAGTTGGAAAGGGAAAAAATCTACAGGTAGACAAAATATTATCCGTCCGTCAAGACGGCCGGGAGGTGGAAACACTTTTTCATGAGCTTTAAAGGACCTACATGAGCCTTGAGTCTGTTTCAAAACGCCGAAATCTCCATAAGTCCGTTTTTTGCGCCCAAAAATTGAACGAAGCTCATGCGAGGCGAAGCGAACGATTATGAACTTTTTTCTTACACTCATATCAGCTATTGCAACGTTGTTTTGCCAAAGCAGTTCTACAAGTCATATGGCTCTCTAAGCAGTCAGCACAACACATTTGTCATCATGGAGTTGCTACACCGCAGTTGCTTTGAGGCAGTGGCTCCTAGGCAGATGGCACAATGCAGGTACCTGCAATAAGTTGCTGAATTGCTGAATGGTTTTTACACGACATTTTCTACAAGGCATTTGCTGAGGGGAAGTTTTTTGTTAGGTGGTTGCAACTACACAGTTGGCACAAGGCAGTTGGTATAAGTCAGTTTCTAAGACCCAGTAGCGAATAAACAGTAATGGTTACTGTGTCCTTCTTCCCGCAGCCACTATTTCCGCGCTCAAACTGGTTTTAATCACACACGTGAGGGTTGTACGAGTTTACGCTTGCCAGCTTCTTACATAGTTGATTATAGCCAAATAATTATGGGTCCACTCATACTTGGCATGTGTAAGCGTTCTTCCACCTTTCACTGTCTGCCCCCACCGTAACCCTGCCATAGGCAAGGAGCCCTTACTTCTAGTACTATTTAATCCATAGTATTCCATAAAATAATGAAGAATTGTGGAATAGTAATAAGTTAATTAACGTAATAGTAGGTAAATAGCAAGGCGAAAGTGCAAAAGTGGTATTTGGTATTTCCACTCATTTCAAGTTTTTAGTACTTTTTATTGCTTGTCAACATAGTACATTTAATTACATAGGTACTTGAATTTGAATGCACAACTGCACAAGTATCAAAATTATATTACTGGGCTCGCTAATCTTAAAAACATTTACCACCCACAAAAACATCCAGGTAGTTGTAATACTGATGAGAAAAGAGAAACCTTTGGGGTCGAGTGTTCCATAATGTCAGTAACTTTTAGCCCAACTTCCTTTAAAAATTGAAATTCAGTTTTGTTAAGTTAATTTTAATATAATATCTGCATTCTTTTTAGTTACCCATTTCTGTACTATTACTCATTATTGCTACCAAATCCAATTTCCAAATGTTTTGGTTGGAACATCTGACATTAATTATTATTTCTAGTGTTCCAACCCAAAGTTTGGAAAAAGTGGTATTTGGAATTGAAACAACAGTTGTGTGTGAAAATAGAGCTTAAATTATTGCAATTGGAATGACTGATCTGAAACTGAAACAAACACACTTTTCCTGTGTTACAAAATGGTCGTTATTTTTGAAATATTTGGACGTTTTTTGATTTGCTTCATACTTAACTTAACTGCGTTGGGTAAGTTCGGTTGTGGTTGTAGTGGCAGTGGTATTATATAAAGTCACCTAGTTACGTAAACCTAATTGAATACTTGTATCTCTTGATAGTTGATACTACTAGTCATAAGGCAAAAGCAGGAGTTACAAAAGTCAGCCAGTCTCCAGTTTGTATACTCATAATAACAACCTTGATGCTTTAATTTGCGTCCTGCAAGGTATGCACACAACTTTTTTTGGGGTGTTGTTTGGAATTTTAAAGCTCCAAACTACTGTGTAGTTACAGTAACGAATACTGTATGGCGTATATTATTATGAATGTGAATAATTATATATTTTACAGGTACATCGTTATGTATTACACAATAAAATATAGAAAAGCGTAGAGTATTTATTTTATTTAAATAATCAAGGATTAGGAATAAGACATAGGGTTTGTTGGTTCGTTCTATGGCATTATTTGGTTGATATATAGTTATTATTAATTTTTTTATTTTTATTACAAATATATGCATTATTATATCCTGTATTTTTAATTTTTAAAATATTCATTATTTATTAAATTAAATAATTTTTATATGGTAACCTAGTCAATCGATTAGATCCTGATATGATATAGTTATTTGCAAAATATAATATATAATAATAATAAAATCAAACATTAAAAAGTAAGATATAGATAGAATTAGAATACAAAGTATGAATATATTATAATACATAGTCCATAATCCATAGTCCATCTATAGTATTCCATATAAAACAATAAATAAATAAAATAATTCGGTATTTCTACTAATTTTTAGTTTCCAGTACTTTTCATTAGTTTTCATTACTTGTCAAAATAGTGCATTTATGTACATAGGTACTTTGAAAGCACAAGTATCAAAAATATATTACTGGGCTCGCCAATGTTAAAAACATTCACCACCCCCAAAAACTTTCAGGGACCAAAGCTCGATTGTGCTTCATCGCGCTTCGTCCCGCTTCGTTGAGCTTGGGTAAAAATTGTGTAAGCTTCATCGCGCTTCGTTGAGCTTGGAATTTTACACCTTGATTGAACTATTTGAGTTCACGAACTATTTTGGGCAAGTTAACTTCAATATGCAGAACACTGGTACCCTCACATATTACTACAATTATCATTACTTATTATTACATCTATTATATATTTATTATTGTGTTACAAATATAAAACTTACTTGACGTTCTAATCTGGAATTTGTTTTTTATTCCTATTGTATCTATCAATTCAGCCTGAGTGTGGTGCCTGGTCCCTCAGAAGGGTCGCTCTTAGCTGGGGTGGCTCCTAGCCAAAAGTTAAGTTTTACCAGGCCACACTTAAACCTTGAAGTACTACTCTAATTCTTTAAAAGGGCCTAGCCCACTATAAGTAGGTAGTAACTAACTAAAGGCCAAGTTCGTAATCTTAACATTGCTTACTTTATAGAATTAAACTAGCTTTAACTGCTTTGAATTAAATTGACAAAATTCTTAATCATAAATCACTTGCAAAGTGAGCTCATGCGGGCATATAATTTTGGCAACCAACCACTTAATTTATATTATTAAACTAATATATACAAAAAACAAATTTCTACCTTTTGACAATAATTATTTCCACATGTTTTATTTTTATTTTATTTTTGTGGCTACGTATTAACGATTTACTAATTAATAGACTATTAATGTCTCATAGTAACTATGGACTTAATAATTTATAATTGTCCTACTAACTACCCCTACGTATGTACGTACGTACACCCTACTATCGTATGTCTTATATTTATAACTACAATACTTAGAAAATAACCCTCCCAGATAACACACAAATAAAAATAATAGTTGGATAATAGTAAGATAATTGCGAAATAGTCGGGAAACAGTAACCATTGGAAAAAAGACGGACAATATTATTATTATTTTCGTAGCCCTGAAGCTAAAGTCCACTGTTGGCAAATTGCCATCGCAAACCTATGGACCAGCCGTATTTTATAGTGTGTAAATTGTAAGTTTGAAAAAAGTCAGTTCCTAACAATGGCCTGACTAATAACGTATGGCGTTTGCCGATCGTTTCGTTGCGCATAAAAACTGACTTTGGCCCGATTAATATTTTGCATATGCCGAACACGGCGTGCTTACACTAATGCAATCAAATAGTATTACAAATTACGTTATTTAATTTAAATTATCACACACATCGTGTTAAATTTTTAGTTACTCCAGTAGAGTCGCATGCCAAATATCATTCAGGAAAAATGTGATTGTCGCGACCGTGGGTTATAAACTTTCCCTACCAATTTGGATAAGGTGGTGGGCCGTTCGCACGCCCTGCGATCTATTAAAATAACCCTTCAGTCTTCACCTCTACAATAACATGCAGGACGCTTTAAATACCAGTGAAGACAACTTCACTCCAACATGCAATGAATGATGCTTACTTTAGTTTAGTAATAGTTAAAATATAAGTAGGTTAAAATATAAACTTAATTGCAACTACAGTGGATAGTTGAGAATCAATTTAATTAGTTAGATACATATGACTTAAATTCGTCACGTCTACTTGAATTAAAATTGCATTTCAAAATAGTCAGAATATTGTTGGCCCTTTACAACCCATTGATGGGATATAGTCGGTAGTCAGAGTTTAAGAAAATCGTCGGCCAACCAACACCAAAATAGGTGGGGTTGAGTTGGGCGAGTGATGTCGTTCGCAGAAAAACAGTTGGGGAATAGTGAGTGAACATCACTGCCCCAGCTAACGTCAGAGTGACAAAAGGTGCAATCTATTAACCTGAAAACCAAATGCTGGGTCGACTTAATAATTATCAGTTATCGCCCTTGTGTGTTATCTGGGCTGTTTCTACCTCTCTCTATTTTTCATCGATTTTCTTTGATTTAAAATTTACTTATTTACTGCACATATAAGTAAATCTATACGTAATACAAGACCGCTGTTATTATTAAAATTTGAACTAGTTATTTGAATTATATTACATTTATTTTCTTTTTTTTGGTTTCTGAAATTATGTATCACTTAAAGAGTACTTAGTCTAAATATCGTCAAATTATGTTATACACCTAGCATTTGTTGCACCAAAATGTAACCCTGTCCTAAGCTTGTCGTAAATAATTGGTTGATTTGACACAGCAATGTGCGTCCGCTTTCGAGTCCATGGTCTTGCTCGACAGTTTTTGGTGCGTCAGCGTGTATAGTTTGTATACACTGCTGTTGCAAAAGTTTAATATTTTAATATTATGAGATAGGCTATTTCATTCTTAACGTGATACCTTATTACAATTAAACCTATAAATTTTTATTAATATAAAGCACTTATCCAATTATTATTAAAATGCTTTAAATTATATCGATAATTATTCTAATTCATTACAAACCTATTGTCCAACGTAGCTAAAGTATCTCCGTTCATAAAACCTAGTGGTTGACCTCGACTTTTTTAAACTAACGGTTGTTCAGTTGCAGGAATTAATGTTATTGGGCCTTCAGTGCTGACCTCCAGTTGTATAGTTTCTTAATAAACTAACTAAGGAAAGTCTTTATCATACTGTTATAAACTTGTATGTTGCAAAGGAGGGCTGGAGTCCTGTTGAGGGCTTAGACTAGCTGAGTTGGTAGTACTTAATTTGGAATTCCCCTGGGGTCCATCTGCGTGAACCGTTTATCTCTGTATGGGTAAAATTATCTCCTTAGCTTTTCCACACTGACATTAAACCGAATTAATCCACCTTTTCTCTGTATCCCCTAATTGTGTATACGTTGTTACTGACAGAATTTACAATTTTGTAGGGTCTGAAAAATATAGACAATTATTTATTATAAAAACCCTTCTTTGAATAAATTTTACGTAATAACACTAAATCTCCTTTATTAAATTCAAATTCTCGTCTATTAAGATTATAACGTTGTGCCCACTAGACACGAATATTTTCTATAGCAAGTCGGGCATGCTCCTGTTCCTCGCAACCTTGCTCGTGATACCCGATTGAAGGTGACTCTCTGAATAATGGCAAGGACCAATCCAGTGTCTGTGTAGCCTCCCTTTCATATAAGCAAAAAAATGGTGTCATCTCTGTTATTAAGTGGGTACTCGTATTTAACGCCAAAGTAATTTGTGGTAACGCCTCGTCTCAGTCTCTCCTTGATTTACTCCGAAAGGACCGAATAGCTTGCATTAAAACATTGTGGCTGGCCTCAACACATCCATCACTTCTTAGTGTGTACAGGCTGCTGGTGATAAAGTTCGTTCGCAGTAACGTATTAAGATCCTTGACGGTGTTGTTCCAGAACGAGGTCCCATTATCTGACTGGATTAGTCGTGGCGCTTCATATTTAGTAACCATATCCCCCATTAGAAATTTTGCAGTCGTCGCGGCTTCACAATTCAGAACAGTTTCGGCTACTAGAAATTTAGTCAAATAACAAACAGCAGTTAGTAAATACTTATAACGATTTACAGATGTGTTAATATAACTACAGGGCAAGACTTGGAATAAGTTATTGTTCAGTTGGTTAATGTGGTTAAATGGGAAAAAGTAAAGAAGGGAGAGGGGAGTACGTCTTCAGGTTGAGATAAAAGGAGGCTGAAGGATCCGGGCAATGGGAGGCAGGACCCAGGCAAGGGGGGATACATAGAGAGAGATAGATAGATACCTAAGTAGGTAGCTAGGTAGGTAGGTAATGCCTAATTAAAGGAGATGCAATAGGATAAGACTGATAGTTATTGCATAGTAAGTGTTGCCAAACATTTGTTTCTTTGCCAAGGTGTGCTAAATATAATGCAAATTGAAGCAGCGATTTAAGCATGTGTGCAGCGCTTTATAATAAGTTGCATTACATATGCCAATTAATTTGTGTATGAGCTGTATTAGTACACGAGGCAGGTTGATATACATGACAACATGTTTTTTATATTTATTACAATTTATACAACATTTATATACATGAAATATAGGACATTTAATTATTCAACGGTATACTTAACAGTATATAAATTATATATCTAGGTTACATCTACACAATACTAAATATATATACACTTCTTACAAGCTAGAGCTTAGTATTTAATAAATATATGTAGTTCACAAATAACATTAACAATAAGCAGCTAGGTTGCTTATATACTGCACAATTGAAAACCACAAGTCTAACAAATACAGAACACTTAATTATTCAAAGGTATACTTAACATTAATATATACATTAGATATAAAGGTTACATCTACACTATACTTAAAATATAAACACGTCTTAAAAGCTAGAGATTAGTATTTATTAAATATATATAGTTCACAAATAACATTGACATTAAACAGCTAGGTTGCTTATATACTAAACAATTGAAATACACAAGTCTTGCAAATACAGAACACTTAATTATTTAAAGGTATACTTATCAGTATATACATTAGATATCTAGGTTACATCTACACTATACTAAATATATACACTTCTTACAAGCTAGAGCTTAGTATTTAATAAATATAAGTAGTTCACAAATAACGTTGACATTAAACAGCTAGGTTACATCAATATAATACTATAAATATACAACTATTACAAAATAATATATTTACTTATTTAACACATCTTTATGGCCTAATAGCAAACTAAAATTACAATTGTTAAGGTCTAAAAATATCCGTAATATATCTAATGTGTTGAATGCTAATCTATTTACACTCACCACGTACATGTTGTGATCTACGGATCGTATTGAATTTACAATAATATTACACGGCTTGTTTAATTTAAGCATTTGTTTATACTTGTCGTGCCTGCATTGGCGTCACGCAATGGTTAGAACACCTCTACATTTCTGTTGTTTGCTTCTATTCAAATATAACATGGTATACATTTTAGGCTTAAGTTTAATTATTTCTGATACATCTTAGCTCTGTTTTCCTATTTTGCCACTCTCGTCTTTAATTTAAAGATACAACTCTGGATATTGATTTTTGTAGCGCTTAAAAAACTCATGATTTCGAAGATTTAGCTGAAAGTAAATTCTGCACGTGCACCAACCTTATCATACCACAAAGTATTTAAGGGGTCTAATATATCTAACTCATATCCGTCAGTATCAGAATAATCCAGAGAAGCTCTATTCTGAAATATTTGACACAGCATATCAAATGTTTCATAGAAATACACTTTTGCATTGGCTAAAATTGCCAGTTCTGTTAGTGACAAATCATCTGCACGATCTTGTTTTAGGTATTGCGTAAGAATACTTAAAAAGTCAGACAGACCATCAAAATCTTTACATTGTGGTGATGCAAGTAGTTTTTTATCATAGGCGGTACTGGTGCAAATACTGGTTTAACATAATTCTATACTTTTTTAAAGTTTTGCTATACAAAACATTTGAATTTAATTTAAGAAGTTTGTTTTTAAAAAAGGTCTTTGCTTGCTTGCGTCTTTCCAAATTGGCATCTTTATATGTTTTGAAATAACGTTGTTGTTTGAATCTTACACCACAGTGTATTTTTAAAAGTACTATTTCCTTTGAAAAATAGTAGCGCAATTCCTTGAGGTGAACTGTGTAATTGTATTTGTCATAACAAGTTAGCATTAACCTTGCAGGATATAAAATGTTTAATTGAAGCCTTTTAGCAGTAATTTAAATTTAACTGGCTTGGAATTTCCCTAAGCTTTATTACTCTCTGTTTCATGGCAACAGGCAAGTTTGCATCGCGATTATGTAAATGCTCTAGGTATTGCAAGTCACAAACAAGTACGTACCCAAAGCTTTCTTCCGTACTGCCCAATTCAGGGTTATTCCAGTCAATGTTTATAAGATCTTTTGTTTCCATGTACTCATAGTTAGACACTTGCATGAGTGATTTCATACTATGTGGGTACAAACTATTGATTTCTAGTGAATGTAAGTGTCTACGTGGCTGGGATGTGTCTAACCCACCGTGACAACGTTTGTAATCAGCAGTCACATGTTTTTTTGCAAATATACATTGAGACCTCTTTATTCCGTTTTTGCAATGTCAAATACCCTGTATTATTATATGTAATCTATTTCAGCTTTTAAATGTTTTAAAAAGCATCCTCATGAAAAGCTTGGCCATGTTAAAGAATAAGTAGGATCCAGTTTGTATGTTTCCATTCCAAATTTCAAAAAATTTCGCCATACTTCTTTAAGTAATACTGTGTCTAACAAACATCTAAATCGCATGTGATCAGCTAATAAAAAAACGTTAAATTTTGCACAGGTGTTTTGAACAAGCTCCAATTCACTGTCTGGTATTAGCAAATTATCAAGTAAAGATTCTCTGAAACACGATCTTGTAGGAATGGGAATATGTAAAATTGTATTATTAGTCATAGACAAGAAAGGAAAATAAATAGGCTTTTGTAATAGCACCATATCTTCTTGGCACGGTTTTGATACTTTGATAGTTTTTTTGCAAAAACTATTTTAATTGACTGAGAGGTTTTTGCGTTAGGTGATTCTTTAAGTTTAAAAAAATCAGAGTGAAAATATAAATTGGCATCTATAAAACGTATATTAACTTAAAAAAAAACATTTGCTAGTATAGTAAGATTGTTTTGAATCTTCAGAAGGATATTTTAAATTTATATAAGGAAGCCATGTATGTTTTGCAGTTATCAGTATTGAAATAAATTCTTAAGGGGCTTTCGCAAGCGCTTTACGTTTTTTTGAAATAAGAAATTCGTTTTCATTGCACTTACTAAAAAGTGATAATCAAAAGAACCTCTGTAGTGCTAAATAGGTCGGATCTCGTGATTGTATTTAATACGTAGGTTACAACGACTACACGCAGCAAACTCAGAATTGCCATGGTCGTGGTTATGATAAAAAGTCCTGATCGTCTTGGTTTTTTTACTGAATTCACGCTTACACAGGTGGCAGTGCGTAGCTTGTTCAAACTGTGCTCTTACGCTCTCTGTTAGTTTTACTTTGTTATTTGTTTCTCCTATATGTGTAAGTTACCTGTTTGCCTGGTAGAATATATGTGTAAACATATGTTGTACAACATCTTTTCTATCAAAATATTCTATAGAAATAACATTGTGATTGCCTAGCATTCGCCTAATAATAATAAAAGAATAAGCCGCAGGTGTAATTTCAGTTGTATACTTTGTGTTATATCTTGCAAGTTTAAAATCTTGAATAGGATTTGCAAGCGTAAAGAACTTATAAACAATGACCAAGGGTACGGAAGTGTTTGCCATTGTTTTGCAAACGTGACTGTTTCTCAAAGTTTAGAAAAGATAATTTTTCTCTCTTCACGAGCTTGACAGTTGTCACTGTGTTGTTGCAAATTCTTTTCAGAATTGAAACCTTGTAAACACAATTAGCAATAAAAAGATTTTTTGTGGCGTCTATTACACATAAATTTATCAAAATTAGTTGTAAGAACTAAAAAGTACGAATTGGTCTTGTCGTCCTTTTTTTAGTTAATTATTAAAAATAAATTACACCGTTCAGTTAACTCAGAATTACGCGACCGTCTAATAGGGACAATTTGGTCATCGCAATGACTTTATATTTTATTAATACCAAGATTATTTTTAATTTCAAAATTATTCAAATTCTCGCCAATGCGCAAAGGACAATTAATATTATACAAAATTAATTGCGAAAAAAAAGAATATACTGTTTTGGGTCTTCTAGTTTTTGTTTAGCATAGCGTGTAGTATAAGGTTTGTTTGTCTGCTTATTTACTTTATACCCAGACAAAATGTTATTGCGGTATCTGTGAGCAGCAACAACGAA
Organism: Dicyrtomina minuta; assembly: GCA_949802685.1. Lineage (NCBI taxonomy): Eukaryota > Metazoa > Arthropoda > Collembola > Symphypleona > Dicyrtomidae > Dicyrtomina > Dicyrtomina minuta. The sequence continues at coordinate 83,844 of CATKUY010000480.1, forward strand.
TTTAAAGTAGTTGTTGCATTTGTTTTTAATATTTAGGTATTCTAATTTTCTTTGGCTAAGTTTTGGAAATTTAATATATGCTTTTGCTTTAGCATTTGAAAACAAATTTAAAACTCCTACTTTAAATTGTATTGATTCTATTTGCTGAAGTGTTTACCCAGTACCGTGCTTATTAAATTTGGTAAGCCTTTGTATAACTTCACTTGCACTATTAGATATAAAGTTTTCAATTTCGACTTTATTCATTATATCGTAGTTACTAGAGACTAAAATAATGCTTTTTTCTTTTTTTTGGTTATTTTTGACTATAGTTTCTAATTCTAATGCTACATTTATTATAAGTTAAACCCTAATACTAATATGTACAGCTAAGTTTTGAGTTAACAATTTTACAATAGACTTGTATTGTTCAGTCAAAACGTATGTACTGTCTTGATACTCTTCAGTTGTTTAATGAATGTAGGTCACCATTAGCCCCTTATGAGCTCTCAAGGACTCTTGAAATACATCTAGATTTATCAATGACAAACGACGAGGCCGACGAAAAGGGCCAGCGGAACTATTTTTACTACTGGCAGTAGTGTTAGGTCCGTAAGTTGCTTCTTAACGATTAGTTCTACCGCCAACAAGATTTTGATTCCTGTTGTCATTGTGTGCAAGACGCTTGTCAGAATGCAGACATGAGTGATGGGTTTTGTCAAAACAAAATCAGTAACAATCTCCACAGTGGTAAATATCTTCAACGTGAGCTTGGTGCGCCACGTACGTTCTGCAATCGAACAGAAATCTAGGCATGGAACACTCAAAGCGCTGTAAAACAACAAACATACGTACATAGTCAGTAGTTCCGGTTTTTTAAACAGTTGGGTAGTTTTAGGGCCTCCTTTAACATAGTAAGTGTGTGCCACTTGTGGCACACAACCCTTTGGGTTTGCACACAGTAGTGCCTCCTGTGGCACCCAATAAATCAAAGGAAATATGTTCTTTGAACATAAAGAAGGCCCTTTAAGCAATTTAATATTAACATTTTAAAAACAAGATTTGTAGGTACTTTAGTTAACTGTTAAAGAAAACCTATAACTTAAATGTAGGCAACAACGATGTGGTCACAGCTTGAAATCTCAGATTAAAACAAAAATTGGCACTCTGATGGCTATAACTTTTTCCTTTCCTCTCAACTAATATTATGGCCTGCCTCTAGCATACAGCTTATATCCATTGTAAGTAAACAAAATAAAAAGTTGCCTGTTTGGGCTGATTGTCTCGTAAAGAGCATGCCGATTACGTTTAGTACATGTTAAATCAATAGAGCTGACGTTTGCTCAAAGCAATGCAAACAGGAAAGTATTGAAATAAACAAAATTAGCATAGGATTTTTGTAAGTGGTTGGCGTTTATTTGATATTGTGATTCTGAATGTACACAAAGTGGACTTTTTTAAACGCTGTATGTAGCCTGCCTTTTATTTCGAAATATATGGATGTCAATCAATTAGAGTCGAACATTACCTATACAATACCAAGACTCTTAGATACTTATGACTTGCATTTCTTGAGTACCTAACTAATTGAAATTCCTTGGGTACCAAAGTATACAAAATTATTGTACAAGACCAAGACTCTTGGGTACAAACCTCAAGGAATCCTTGGGTTTTGGACAAAAATAATGAGTTTGGAAAAAACAGTCTTAGGCTTTAGACAAGAGTCTTATTAAAGACTCCAAAAGCTGTATTTCCTTCTGAAACACATTACTAGCAACACAATGCGTCAAAAATGATAACTTAAATTTATTTTAAAACCTAAGACTATTGGGTTACTAGTTGATAGAAGTAGTAGGGATTGCCTATTTTCGGAAGTAGTGGGGTGGAAGGGGTGAGGGTAATACCCGGTGGGGACAGGGGAGATGTGGGGAAGGATGTGGGCTACAGTATGGGAAGAGATGAGGAGCTTGTAATGCTGATGGGGCTGTGGAAATGATAGAAAGCGATGGGAAACTTTTTGACAGTTTTATATCGCTTGTTATGCCGTGTAAAAACTTTAGCTATGCTAAAGCTTTGCATTGAAAGATGTCCTACAAAATTATACCAGCTCTGTGCGTTTGTAGAAAATAGTGAGAACCTAAAGTGGTGGCTAGGAATTGGAAGGTAGTTTCGTACAATCACATATAATAAGGCCAACTTTTCCGAATTTTTTGAATAAAATTACAATTTTACAATGTTAACTAATAATTAAACTGAAATGCATTACTACTGTTCTTGAAACTTATGCACACACTGCAACAGCAAATATAATATGTACACGCATTTAAAACTTACAAATTAAACAAGGATATTACAATTAACTAGTTTTTTACGTGTCTACTATAATTCCTAACTTAATTAAAGTACAAAGTAAAACTAACTCTAAATATTAAGAGTAAAGCTAACACTTCTTACGACTATAGTTAATATTATTTAATACAAACTATTATATAAAATCCTACAATTAATTGTTTTGCTAATTCTAACTACTAAAAAAAGTAAGTATAAAAGTAACATAAATAACAACTGACGTTATAAAAAAGTTAAACTAATTTACAAATCTGCATTGCTGCAGAAAATTTACTTTTCATCCAAATCCTTATGACCTAATGGTAAACTATAATTACAATTGTTTGGGTCTGGAAATATACGAGACAAGTCTAAAGCATTAAATGCTAATGTGCTATAATTTATTGTGTACAGCTTATGGTATCTAGATCTAATTGTATTTACATCTATCCTGATTAGTTTGTTAGTTTCTAACGTTTGTCTGTATTTGTTGTGTTTACACTGACGCATAGCGACTGCAGGAATCCCTTTACACTTTTGCTGCTCACTTTTATTTAGAAACGATGTGCTGTAATTTTTTTGGTTCAAAATAATTATTCCTTTCAAGTCTAAACTCTGGATTCTTATTTTTCCGCTTTCATATTTATTTAAGGATTGTAGATGTGTGTACTGTTTTTCATATGTTTTAAAAAATTCGTGATCAAGGGGGATTTTGCTGAAATCAAAAAGTTCTTTTGCTTTAAAGATGTCGTCCTAAAACGTATCGAATTAATCAATTGTATGCGTCTCGTATCCGTCAGTGTCAGAGTAATCCAGATTAGCTTTATTGTGAAACGTCTCATACAAGCGGTCCCATTTTTCATAGAAAAAAACCTTTGCAAACTCTAAAATTGCAACTCCAGTTAATGGTAAATTAGTACCACGGTATGTTTTTAGTTCTTGAATGAAGACACTGAGATTTTCAGACAACCCGTCAGTCTTTGCATCTGGGATTAGCCAGAGATTTTTCTGCTTCAGCTGCACTTGTGCACAAATGTGCTTTAACAAATTCAAGAATTTGAGTCCATGTTTTTCTATAAATAACATTAGAGTTTTTCATTATTGATTTGTTTTCACTAGGTGTTTGGGCAATCTTGCGTTTTTCTAAATTTGCTTCAATATATTTCTTGAAATAACTTTGTTGTTTAAACCGCACCCCACAATGTACTTTCGACAAATCTAATCGTTTTGACAAGAAGCACCGCAAAGCTTTATAGTGAGTTGTATAATTGTATTTATTGTGCAGTGTTAACATTAGGCGTGGACGTGAAATATATTGGTCGATTGAAGACATTGCATGTTTGTCTTAATTTGTTTGTGCCTTGATATCCTGGAAATTTATAGTTCGCTGTTCTATTGCAAGGGAAAGGTTTGCATCTCGGTCATGTAAGTGTTTAGAATAATCCAAATCCACAACTAAAAGGTAGCCGTAACTTCCCTTCTGGTTTCCAAGATTGGGATCAGTCTAGTTTATTTTTTCTAAGTCTTTAGCTTCTATATATTCGTAATCTGATACTGGCTTAAGATTTTTCATGCTGTGAGCATATAAACTGTTGATATCTAGTGAGAGTAATTGCTTGCAAGGTTTAGTTGAATCAAACCCTTCTGGACATCGTTCGTTATTTGCAACTACATGTTTCTGTGTAAACATGCACTGACCGCCACGAATTTTATTAGTAGCAATGTCCAATATGCGTTTATCTCTGATGAAATCGATTTTTGCATCAGTACATTTCAAGAAAAAAACCCAGAAGAAACTTGGCAAAGTTATTGAGTACGAAGGATCTAATTTGTAATTCTTAAGTCCAAGTTTTCAATAGTTTTGCCAAACTTCAGCAAGTAAAATTGTATTAAGCATACACGTAAATCAAGTATACTCGCGTAATGTTGTAATGTTAAATTGAGTACACACATCTTGTACAAGCTTCCAGTCATCATCTGCAATTGGCTTGTTGTCAATAATTGATTTTTTAAACATTTCTCTTGCAGGCAGGGGATGTTACAGTACAGAAGCATCATTAAGAGATTTGAAAGAAAAATAAAGTGATTTTTGCAAGTACTTTAAATTTTCATTTGTTTGCTTTTTTGGATTCTGTAACTTCTTATTTGCATATTGTGCTGGTACAACGTATTAGGTACATTGTGTAATCAGTTTAAATCTTGTGTGTTGTTAGCATTCTGAGATTTAACTAGTTTAAATAAATTAGAGTCAAAGAACACACTTACGTCCATGAATCGGACTGTAACTTTTGAGTGTAGGGCTTTTCCATTATATCCATCTTTAGTGTTTTCAGTTGAAGGATATTAGAGATGTAAGTTTAGGAGCCAAGTATCTTTTGCTGTAAATGTTATAGATATGAATTCAGTAGATGACTTTGCAATTACTTGAATATTTTTAGCTTCAAAGTAATTTTTTCTTATCGCACTGACTAATAGGTGGTAGTCAAAGCAGCTCCCGCATTGTGAGATAATTGGGATCTCATGTTTGTTTTTAATTTGCAAATAACAACTGCTGCATGCTGCAAACTCAAAGTGTCCAAGGTGGTGGTTGTGATGAAACGTCTTGGTAAGGTTCTTCGTATTTGTAAACACACGTTTGCATATATGGCAATGTGAAGCTTCATCAAACTTTTTCTTTACTTCTTTAGATGGTTTAACAAAGGTATTTGTATTTCGTATATGTAATAATAACACTGTAGTTTAGAATAATATACATTCAAAGAATCTTTTCATGATTTCTTGTCCTTCATAATATTCAAACGACACAATTTCATCGCAGTCTTGCATTTGACTGATAATAACAAACAAAAATGCTGCTGGCAAAATCTCGTTTACAAATGTTGTATTACTGTTTGTAGTCTAAATCGTTTATAGGATTTACAAATGTTGAAAACTTGTATACAGTTATAAATGGGTCAGGCAATGTTAGCCATAATTTTGAAAACTTGACTCTTTTGTGTATTCCAAGGAATAAAATGTTTTTAGAATCTAACGATTGGCACGTTTCACTGTGGTTAGCCAAATTCAGTTCAGTGTTAAAGCTTTTTAGGCAAGCCTGGCAGTTAAACACTTTGTTTTTGCGTCGGTTGCACATATATTTATCTAAATCTGTAATTATTACCAGGTGGTAGGCATTTTCTTCATTTTTAGTTTCCTGGTAAATCATAAATAAATTACACTTTTCAGTAATTTCCTTGTCATTGCATCTTCGTACTGGGATAATTTGATCACCGCGATGACTCCAGATTTTGATTCTAAGATTATTTTTTGTTTCAAAGTTTTCCAAATCTTCATCGATTCGCAGAGGGCAATGTATGTCGGAGAAATCAAATTGTGCAAAATATTGCTTGTATTGTTCAGGGCACTGCAAACTTTGTTTTTCGTGTTTAGCACGTACTATTGTGTTTTTTTGGTTCAATAAATATCTGTTTGTTTCTACAATTTCATGTCTGAACCTGTTTGCAGCAACACAGAATTTAAAACAATCATTGCATTTGTTTTTAATGTTCAAGTATCCTGATTTTCTCGGTTTAATTGATGAAAATTTAATGTACCCTCTTGCATTAGCATTTGCAAATAAGTTCAGTACGCCAACTTCAATTTCAACAGATTCAATTAGGCGTAAAGTCCATCTGCTTCCATGCTTGTTAAATTCATTGAGTCTTTTAATGATTTCACTGACACTTTCAAATATATAGTTTTCAATTTCTTGAGGTGTAAGTATGTCACGATTATAAGCATTAAACACATAATCACGTTCAAGTTTTTTCAGTCTCTACAAGAGTTTCTAGTTCTAACATAGCCACAAGTATAAGCTGAGCTTTAATACTGCTGTGCACAGATAGTTTCTGGGTTAGCAGTTTAACTAATGGCTGGTACAGTTCAGTTATAAATGATTCTACACTTTAAAATGACTCGGTTGGCCTGTGCATGTAAGTCACAATCATTCCTTTATGTGACCGCGTTGATTCCTGAAATATATGTGGATCAATTTGTGGAGAGCGCCGCAATCTTTTATTTGCAGGCTGGATTTCTGCGGTGGTACAAGGCCCGTATGATGCTCCAGACTGATTTGTTCCACCGCCAACGAGGTCTTGATTTAGGTTGTCTACATGCCCAAGCATTTTTCCACCATAAGAACACGTGTGGTACTGTTTGTTTGAGCAAAATGTATTGCAATCTTTGCATTAGTGAGCATGTGTAACGTGAGACTTGTACGCAACATGGTAACGGGATTCAAACGGGCAGTGCGGCATTAAGCACAAGTGTTTCTGAAAACAACAGCAAGAAGGTAATACATTAGGTTAACTGAATAAAATATTTGCAAACAAAAATTTAGCAAACTATAAATTAGCAACAAAATATAAATTAAAGTATTTGCAAGGTGTGCAAAAAATAATGTACGTACATATTCAGTTGTACCTTGTCTTTGCGGTGCAGGGTAGTTTGGTTGTTCGTGGTACTGCTGTGCGTTGACGAACCGCGAGGAATATCTAAGGGTAATGTGGCGATCCTTGATGATAATGCCTAAACAAGTTTAAGCTTCAAGTACAGATGTGGGTAACTTGAAAAATATTGTATTAGTAATGTAAGATGTTCAGTGAAAACAGTGTTTACGTTTTAGTGTGCGGTCCAGCGTCTAGTGTGGGTGTTGTAGAACTTCTAGTGTGGGCAATTTGAAACTTTAAATGTGAATAATGTGCAACAACTTAATTCGATTTAGTAAAGTCAGTAGGGCTGTATTGTACGTTGCTGTAGTTGGATGGTAAAACTACTTGTTAGTATTGTAGGGGTCGTAGCAACTTTATAATCCCAATGATGAAATTGGATGTTCCAGAATGAATTTAGCTTTGTCGTAAAAGGCTACTAGTACTGCTGCCGTGCTTGGTTTGTTCAGGTCCTGATGTTAGTTGTCCTGGCTGCTGCTTTTGATCATATGACGCCGAATTTGGTCAGGACTAGTATTTATAACTGAATCTTGAATTGAATCTAACTCCTCTATTAGTTGGTCACTGGCGTCTTTTGAATGGTGAAACGATGTAGCCCCCCGAAGCAGCTTGATAAGTTTGAATACAAACAGTAGCAGAACCAAAAGAAATGGTACGTAAATGGCTACACATGCGCACATACAAACAAACAAAACAATTTTATAAATATGTATTACAAATATACTGTCATGTAACTACATCTTAAAATTACTTATTTTTTTGTCGTTGTAAATTTCTTAAAAAATACTTTGTATTATTCACTCACTTATATAATCAAATGTGTTGTGGACTAAGGGTGTAGCCTTGCTGTGGTTAACCTTCTTCACGACATCAATTATTATTCCATTCTGCGCATTAAAGTTTTCAAGCATGTATTTCATAGCTTGCAGTATGAATTTATGAAAGGGGGCTGTGGATAAAAATGGCAGCTGTGTTGTATTTAACAGTGGTGCCATTCTGCTAGAGGTTTTTATGTTGTTTATAGCGTTGTCGAAAGAGTCCGCTTGGTGTTTGAGTTTTTTGTTATACTCTTGGTTTAAAAGTTGATGATATGTCTGCTGCTGCTACAGTGTTGCATGTAAATGAAAGTGCTGGTAGGACAAGTAGCAGTCCAATTAAAATTTGTGTATATGCCATTGTGATTCTCAAGTGTTGCACTCTATCACTTGTAAATGTCAACTGATTAGAAGTAACTAAATGCAACAGTTAAAAAAGTTTTTCTAACCGTTTTGTACAATGTCTCACTTAGATACACGATTTTGATTCTAACGATTATGTTTTATTCGCTTACGTCGAACAGGCATTGAAACCATCTCTTTGTATTGAATCTAATATTGTTTTGGCAGTTGTTTTAATCTTTAATTGCCAGCAGTATACATCTCTGGTAATTGACCCTGCAATTGGTCATCAGATCCTCTATGTTGTTGGTAATCTAATGAAGCATGCTGACTATAAGGTGCAGATATGTGGTTTTCTAATTTACTTGCTGCTTTATTGAAAAGCATTTCTGTACGCAGTTTCATAAGTTTAGCATAAAGCTTAGAGTCAATTGCTTATAATATGGTCGCCATCTTTAATTGTATGTGCGAGTACAGTGTTATCGTCGGAAATTAAATCTGAAAGTAAAGTAGTACGACATATTTCACTTTTATACACTTTGTAAAACACTGTAGCCAATACTTTTCGCACAATTTTACGATATTTTATTAACACTTTTTTAGTCGCTCTAAACTAATACCACTTAGTCTTTTAATTAAAGTTTTTTTTTGTGTTTTGTATCCTCTTACTGGATGTTTGCAGAATTTATTCAAACTTAGTACCGCCTCAGCTAATGCATACAATTGTTCTGATGTAGCACTGCGTATTAGGTTTTTGTATTCTTTTGCTATAAAAAACGTTAGATTTGACAGCAATTTGTAGTTTTGTTTAAATTGACAGGGTAAAGCATTCATATTTGTCATTATTAACGTTATTTTTGAATGTAAATGTGGGTTTCATTACAAGAAATTGCGTTATTTCGCACATACATTATTGGAAAAGGACACTTGGGATGAAGGTCTAGCATAAGATAGTTATGTTGGCGTAAACCACAGGCTTTTTTGTATGCTTCTTGAAGATATTTTGGCTTTCTATGGCAAATCTGTTTAGATATTTGTCCAATAATGCTTCTGTCTCTTCGCACGTCAAATACTATCAAGTACTTTGTATTTAAGCTTGTGGTTTTTAGTTCTTTGGAAAAGGCGTTTTGTAGAACAAGTATAACTCTAAAGTCTATATGGTGAGACAATTCAGTAAATATTTTTTGAACTAGTAGTCCTGCTTTGGGATTTGATTCTATTAGGTTTAAATGATCGTCTAAAATCACTAAGCAGGGGCTATTCTCTTCTTCTATCAACTGTTCAATATTATTCAAATCTGATGTTAATGTTTTATTTGGATCCGATGCAAAGTCAATGCCAGAGAGTTCTTATTGCTTGGTATGTACAGTAACATGGATTACTTTATTTATTTTTTCACTGATTATCTGCTTACGATGTTTAACAATTTATAGACAGAAGGTACTATTTAGATGCTGAGCTTTAGCTGCATCTAATGAAATGGTTTTGTCCGTCCGTCTGTGTGTCTGTTTGTCTGTCTCGTTTTCATTGGTTCACGCTACAGGTCGTAATTTTAAATCAATTATAATTTAAAAAATTCCTAAATCACGTAAATGCAATGAAGATGTGCTGTATAGTTTTTGGGTATCATCCATACAGTATGTTATTTGCAATTAGCAGTTAAATGGACCAAATCTCAAAATTTTTTACATTTCATTTTATTCACAGAGAAAAACCTAGTCTCAGCTCCTATAAGGTTACATTGACGTGCATACCTACCCACAAAAAAAATCTACATGGACTGTAGTGTGTTTAAACACACCGCGTACAATCAATGGCTACAAGAACTACAGACTGCAACAAACCACAGTATTATTACATGTGACATTCATAAAGGAATGAATGGTGGTGGCGGGGTTTACGAATTCTTGTCATTCAGTTGTCATTTGACGTCGTCGTGAAGTCCGCTGTCGTGCATTTCATTATAATCTCGTAAATTGGTTGTCATTACCGTCAGTCAGTTCATCATTTTATTGTAATTTATCGGTCATGGTCGTCGTTTGGTCCATCTAATAGACGCCATGCAGTTTATTATTATAGTTTGCAGTTCAGTATGAATTAGTAAAGTGCAGTTTATTATTATGTATATTGTAAATTATTGGTCATTTGTAGATGCTGAGCTTTAGCTGCATCTAATCAAATGGTCATGTCCGGATGTCTGTCTATCTGTCTGTTGGTCCGTCGCTACAGTCCTTTAAATATCATAGTTTTAGGTACCCTTCTTTACAACTTTACATTTTTTTACTCTCAATTTCGGTCACTTATAAAAACCGACAAAATGTCTCTTTCTCCTACCGCCAGTTAGTCGTACGCTGGACGTTGCATTTTTATACCGATTAAACTAAACAACTTTTAAACACTCGCAAATGCAAGGGACGTGTGTTGTATTTTTTAAAATTGAGATCGCACTAATCATTTTTATACAATAAGTAGTTGAATGGAACAAATCCGAAATTTTTCCTTATACATTGTGAGAGATCGTCCGTTAATGACGTCTTTAAAAAATATTATAATTTTAGGTACTCCCCCCTGCCTTTAATTATTTAACCATTTTTAGATGCTGAGCACATAATGACGTCCTTCAGTGTTATGGACATTTAGGGAGCATCCATAATAATAATTTATTTTCAAAGTCGATATGACCAAAAGGTCTACACAACTTGTTGATTTTACAAAGATAATAGGTATAATGATTCAATATTGATTAATGGTAAGCATAAAGGTAATGATTTGATATGGCCAAGTGGCCGACAGTTACAGGATTACATTAAGATATAATATAGTAATTAAAAGAATAATATTATTCAAGCTATTATTTCTGGGGAGTTAGAGCGGGAGAGGGGTGGGGGTTTGATAAGTTTGTGTTGATACATGTTTTGTTTATAGACAACTGGAGCTTTCATTCATGCAATTTTTAATGTGTATTGTACATTTCAATTAATTTTTAATGGATACTAGAAATTATGAGTAATTTCAGGAGTAAAACTTCAGGCATCAGAATTTTGATGGAACCATATGTTACTTGTTTTCGAGTTTCTGAGACAATGATGCTGTAGTACTCTGCTTAGTATTCGGTGTTTAAACTTGCGTGGGTTTTGAGCTTTCTGGTGGCTGCTGTGGTGACAACATACTTCCATTGCTTATATCCTTGGCCCTGTTAATTCGTTCCATGAGTTTAAGTTTGAATATTCTTGGAGGGAGATCAGCATTGATGTACACTTTTTTATAGTTCCTATTTGTTGTGCTTCTCATTTTTTTCCTTCGTATGTACACCTCTTGCCTTTCACGCAGCTTGGTGAATCTAATGACTAGTGGACGTGGCTTGGTACCATCACCTTTATGACCGATTCTTCTAGCGGTGTCAATTTCGGCTTTAGTTCCTAATTCATTTTGAATGATTGACTGTACCTTTTTAATTAACACTTCCTCAGATTCCAAATTTTCTTCGGGGATCCCCGTAAATATTAGATTACACCTTTTGATTTCTAGGTACATTCGATCGTTCTCTTCCTCTAGCTTTTCTATTCTGAGTCTAAGGTCTTCATTTTCTTTCACAATCAGTTCTAGTTTTTCTGCAATTGATGACATGACGTTTCTCATTGTAATACTCTGAATCTGTTGTTGTCTCACTTCGGCTGCTGTAAGCGTAAGGACTTCCCCATTTTCAGTCTCTATTTGCATTTTAGTTTTCTTTCCTTCCGGGCTTTCGTTCTGTCTTCCTCTTTTATTTCCTTTCGTCATTTATTTTGATTATCCTGAGACAGAACTGGGATAGAAACTTCAACGGGTACCCGTAATTGACTTGTTTAAGTTATATTGTTTGTAATAAAACGTGGGACAGGTTTTACTTGTGATTCCACTTTTGATTCCACTAACAAGTTATATTAAACTAAGCTCAGTTGTAAGTTTTTGTATTGTCTCTTGTCAGTGGAAGTTGAGTTCCGTGTTTCAGGTTTTGGATGGGTGGAGAGCACAAGTTATTACCGGACTTAAGAACTTTAGTAAAGTCACTCCGTGATTGTTGCGTTTTAATTGTCACTCAGAACTTCGATTCGATTATTGTTGTGCGTGAAATTTGGGTCTGGCTACTGTTCACCTTAATAAAGTCGCTCTTTTATTTTCACCAAAATTTTTGTTTTCGAGTTTGAGAATTCAAGACAATTTTTAAGTACGTCCTGCTAGTTCAAACGCTCCCGCATAGGGAGCATCCATAATAACGTCCTTCAAATATCATAGTTTTTAAACCCCCAGTCCTAACATTACATTTTTTTTCATCGTATCTTGACTTGTCACGGACTCAAATATATGTGCTACAGATGTTCAGGAATCGTCTATAATGACGTCCTTTAAATAGTATCGTTTTTAGTACCCCTAATCTCAACATTATTAATTTTTCAACTTATTTTAACTACATGTAACGGACTTTCCTATAATTATGTTATATATATTCAGGGATCGTCCATTATGACGTTCTTCAAATATTATAGTTTTTGGGACCCCCATTTTCAACTTCCCAATTTTTTCCAACCTTTTCTTTAACTGCTTGCCACGTATATTTGTGTATGGCTTATTGATAGTAAAGGAGGCTCAATTCTCTCAAATCTCAATTCTCTCTCAATTCTCAAAAATATTTCAGCGTTTTTCAACAACATGCCACGAACTTCCATGAATGACCTAATTATGATAGGGAAGCCTCCATAAACGACGTCATTTGTGAAAGGTGCAATTTATAAATTTTTTTTTAGCTATATTTAACTACATGCTACACACATTGGTATATGTCCTATTGATTGTAAGGGAGCTTCCATAAATCCTATATCATCTTTAAGCGTAACATTAATTGTCTTGCGCCTTTGTTGAAGCTCAGCATCTACTTGGGACCCGCCCACGGTCGACAAATCCGGCGCTTCGAGCTGGATTTTTCCTGATAAACTTGGGCCACATAATATAGCAGTAAAAGAATGAATAAGCCTAAAATTGACAGTGTCTGATGTTGACATTGTAACATTTAAAATAGTACTGAAATATATTCTAACTTACAACACTTCTTATACTAATAATTACTAATATTAACATTTTAGTAAACCTAAGATATTACAACTTTCCATGTATACATTACTAACTTATAGTACACTAGTAAACTTTGACAAAATTCTGGACAAGAGATTTTAAATGTATTAGATTGTAACCTATTATGTACACAACTACAACCTTGTAAAACTGAAGGTATCATATCCTTAAACTTTCTAACTTTTCTATCATTAACTAATACAGAACTAGTAAATATGTTTAAGAAATCTTTATAACTAATGCCTAAAGACCAAGAATAAAGATAGTATATACAATACATTCCACAACCCGTGGATCTCTTGCTTTGTAGCGCAGTACAGTTTTTTGCTGTTACTTGTTTTCTAGGCCATTGCAGATTACTATTTCGCTAAATTGGATTTCCATTAGAGTCAAAATATTCAAAGCTTGTTCTTGAAGTCACCCAGTAAGCTATCTAGTGTCGGCCTAAACTCCCTATCTTGTCGATGTTTTAAATAACAGCAATAGGATATGTATTTTCTGGGTCCTTTTTTCTGCGTCTAACATTGCCGACCGCATTTGATCTGCTGCCATAATGTAGTATTTAGTTAAAGTCCCCCTAAGTAAAACCTTGAGACATTGCTGTAGCTGTCCAGTGTTCATTGTCAGGCCGCTGTTGTTTGTCCATGATCTGTAAAGCAACAGACACATTTTTTATTAACACATCCTGTTATATATTACATTGCAAAAAAGAATATAAATTGTACAAAAACGTGTATGATACTTAACATTTTAACGGGTTATCAAGACTTGTTCGTTCCGGTTAATTTCCATGACGTTTTGATACTGACTGAAAAGGATTGCTGTCACTGATGTTGATAAGGCGGTTCTAAATTTCAATTGTATTTGAACTTGGCCCGACTTGTTTAAACTTAAAGCGTTCGCTAGCGTGGGAACTAGCTCAAATGCAAACAAAACCTTTCCTTTAGTAAAGTTGTTACGATTTATACCATTAACTAGGCTTGGATTGGCGGCAATTTTCTTTAGAGTGTTTGGAGCAAGCAAAAAGTTATCTTCTCTGGCGCCGGCGGCATCTTTGAAACTCAACGGAAGTGTCTTGTACTCGACAGATTTTTGATTCACTGATACCGAAATTTCACTTAGATTGAAATGTTGAAAGTTGCAGAAACCTTAAGTCAACTTTCCAAGGTAAGTTTCAGAATCTTCCAGTCCAAACACTATATACTGCGGCAACCGTCCGTTGATACAGTTATCAAATGAGTGCGAGCTGACACCTGATAGTATAACAAACGTTTTGACTTCTGGTTCAAGACAAGGGTACTTGAGTGTACCTCTGCTAAGGTTCAATCGATGCTTCCTAATTGCAAGTGGTGAGACTGTCTGTCTCTTTAAATACAGTACATCATTTACAATGTCCACGCGAGACGGACAGCCTGAGTACCCTGCCTTTGTTTCAGTTTCAGCGTCAATGCAAAAAGCAGGCAGAGATCTTCGCTTGATGATTCGTATGTCTGATTCCCCCGGTAGCATGCGAGTTTGTTCAAAAAACGGTGCTTCAGGTCTTCCTACCATTGTAAACGCTTAAGATTCTCTAGCAATTTTGTACTGTGCCAAAAATCCATCGTCCAGTTTAGTAAACGTATCTGGAGTAGCGTTAGGAATGTATAACTGATCCAGCATTTTATTTTTCTTTTCAATAAATTAAGATGTAAGTTCTTTCTTCAAATAGGAGGTAATAGTGTAGTGATTTGAGTTGTTACATATAAGCTGACCATTGAAAAAGAACTCTATGTTATTAAATAGTCCATAAAATAACATTAAACACGGAGCCACGACATCAGTTGCTGCGATTGGCTTTGCATCGCTTAGCATTACTCATCAAGAAAGATCCAAATAGGATTCAACTAAGTTGTAATACTTGCCTGGGGATTTAAGGATATCAAATATCAATGGATTCTCGTTGTCTCTTGGTATAAGTATTAGGTACTACGTATAGTATTCTGGGGCGTCTGCAACAATGACGTTAGTGGGCGGCAGTTTATCAAATACAAGGTTGCTTTAAATGCATTTCTTGGATCCGTCGTAAACAGTAGGTTCGTCGTAAAACCCCTGTGTATCCATGATGATATATGTTTTTAGAGCTGGTAAATTTTTAATAGTACTGCTTCGTTGTCGGCTGGATGGTGAATGATGAGTTGAGTAACATACAAGTCTTTTTATCTTATTTACGTCTGTATATCTTGCGTCCTCTTCCAGCTCTCGACTAGGCGGATGTTCTGCCTGATTTCTGTTTTCTGTTGTGAGAAATTGGGTTCCTTTTAAGCGACTCCCGATCTGAGAACGCCTTTGCACAACCTTGCGCTTTGAGCCTCCAGTCTGTGTTTGTTTGCGTACTGCAAACCTTCCTTCAGTTTGATTGGGTGACATCCTGCGTTTTCCAGCTGATTGCTTGATTTTTTTACGACAAGTTGAACGACAATGTGTAACGCGACACTTGTGTGTACTTTGTCGTCTTTAAGATGGCCTGCTGGATTTGATTGGAAATAAGAATTCATTTTCGTCTAATTCCAAACCACTAGATGCTGAAGTTTCGGCAGAGCTTGCCAGACCAATATTTGTGTCTTCTCTGGCTCCCATTTGGCTGCTTTTTAAGGCTTCTGTATTAAGAGGTTTAAGTGTACTGTATTAGCGCTGTAGGCTATCGTTGATTAACTCTTCGTCAATTACTTCGATATCGTCTCCAGTTGCTGATTTATAAATATTTTTGCACACGATTTTCTGCATTTTCACAATTATATTGCAAAGCCAACAATACTTTGCAAATGTTTCATTTTTTGTAAATGTTTCATGTAGCTTTCAAACTGTTTTTCTGATGTTGTTGTTACTTGAAAGATGAAATAATAATGGGAAAATTTTCAAACAAGACGCCTTATTTTAGCAATTTGGTTTTTGTTCAGTTTCGCAGCTCGCGCACTTTAAAGTCAGTATGTATGTTAGTTAAGTGTTAACAATTCTATACTTTACGGGGCCGGAAATGTAATTAAACAATAGTTTGTGAATTTTCAGCAAGCGTGACAACGTTACGATATTTGTTGACAAGTGTTATTCGTATAACTTGCTGTTCTTGTTATTTTAATGGTAGATACAGTATAAGTGAGAAGTTATGCACAGTCTCTTCGTTGTATTTGTTTGATATGTCTACTGACCGAAGTAACGGCAAAGCATGTGAAGCGTAGAGCTGGTTCTCAATCATATTGCACAGCACGAGTAGACGTTTAGATGGTTCTGTATGTTCAGGCTCTACATCTTCAAATTCTTCAGCTTCCTTTTCTTGTTTTTCTTGTTTAACCAATTCTAGTTTTAATTGTGCAACAACGCTTGATTTGAACACAAAATTGTGATCCATTCTAAAGAACCTATTACCAAGCGGTAAAAGTTGTACACTGATATTTTCTTCAAGGTTGGGCACGCTAAGGTACCTATCATTGTGTTTAAACTGTACAGTTGTATCACTCCATAATGTTTTAGAAAGTATACGATTTATTTCATGTACCACATGATCCAAGTCTAATTCTTCTGGTTCTTTTATTGGAATAAAATTTGCACAACTCTTGAATACGCGTATGTTTATGTACTCGTAATCCACAATTTCTTTGTATTTGTCTTTGTTTAAATCAAATTCGGATTTGTGGACGCCATTATAAAACTTGTTTTGTTGCTGCAAGCCCAGACATAGTGCTATAGGTTTAGGTAACACAACATACTCGTTGTTAGTACCTTCAAATGTTAGCTTGCATTTTGTATTACTTTGATCTAAAGGAAACTCAAATTTTAAATTTGTGTCATTATTTGTAGGATCACTCAATTTAGCATTAAATCGCTCAAAACTTTTGCAAAAATCTGAGTCTCCTGTTGTTATTTCTTTTCTGAAAATAAGGAAAGTCCTAAAGCCTTGGTGTAACTGTATAACGTTTTCCATACTTATTATTTCTTCAGCTCCAAAATTAAAGTTTGCGCAAATTGGAATGATGTCAAAGTCTGCTAGACGTGTATGATTGTACGGTAAATGGTTGCCAGTCATAAATCATATTCTGCTGTGCCTAAAAAGCATTAAAAGAGAAGAAGAGATTTCAATGATGACACTGTTTGATTTTAATTTATTTACAAGGATCATATGTTTATCGTCTGGAGTTAGACTAAGGGCTTTGTGTTCAATTTTGAGCGGAATTATTGCTTGACTTTTATCGAATTTGTTGTTAAGTCTACTCATAAATTCATGTAGGTTTGTCTCTTGTTTCTTAAAGTTAAGAAATTTCTTCACAGTAGGCTTGTAGTCTGGAAACAACTTTCCCTTAGGCTCTAATTCAGAACTTTCAGTGCTACGCACTTTTTGCAATGGCCGTGTCTGCACATGCTAGGGTGACGTTAGCTGAGATCTGCTAGTGTATTTTAAGCTAACTTATCCAACATCATAGTTTTGAAGGTTAGGTGGTGTTGGCATTACAGCAACAAAACTTGATGGGGTATTGCCTGAATATATACTGCTTTGCTGGTCACTGATAACTGTTTAGTATATATTTTATGTACTTGTAGGATATCTGTCTAAAGTAGAACAGCAATGCCTGTCAAGTCTTCTGCGTTTGTTGTTGATGTGCTGTTTAATAACATTGGAAAAATACAAGACAAACGGTAAATCCATTTTGAAACACTAAGCTCGGCTGAGTTCTTTCTTATAAAATCCGCCAGTAATGCTGCCGTGATTAAGATCTTCAAGATAGTAGGTAATAGGTATGATTTCCACGTTAACTGGTTTAAAAAGTAATAATTCTTTAGAAAATTTTATGTTGTACTCTGTTTAGCAGTCAAAAACATAATAACAAGCTTATTTAAAACGCTGGTCTATATAAAGCTAATACTTTAAAACATAGTAAATAAAAATAAGGTGAATTTAAACACAAAATATAACAGTTTTACGACCTTTGTCAAACGTAAGTTTTACACAGCTTATTCGCACACGATCCTCTGGCTTGTAATTGTGTGTCTGCTTTTTAGTATTGTCAATTACATCTAAATACATGGTTCTCCAGACATCATTTCCGTTCAAACTATTCACGTGATTTGGCGCTATCTTAATTGTACAGTAGAATGTGTTGTTGTATACCTTCACAAAGGCAGGGAAAACGTCAATAATGCGTAGCGTGCTTCTTTTAGTCATGTACCTAGATACCTTTTTAAAAATGGTCTTAAATAAAATTCAAACCCATTGCCTTGATTATCTGTATAGTATTTATCAAAACATTTGAAGCTGTTAAATATAAAATTAATTCCTGTTTTGACAGCTAACCTTATTACGCTTTTTACTATACTTGATTTAGTTTCACTGAATGTATAATACTATTTAATTCTTTTTGATTTTAAGAACATTCGCACTGATTCTGCTTGAAACTTGGTTCCTGTTATAATACAATAGAAGATATTTAAAGTTGGCTCAGTGCAATAGTTTATAATTGTATGTTAGACTATTTACAAGATTGACAGATACGGCTACCTTGGTCTGTGAACAAATATATTGGTGTCATTTTAGCTTCATGAAAAATGCGTTTAAACGCTTTAATTATTGATTGCGGTTGTTTAGTTTTAATGAATCTGCAAAAAAACCTTGGAAAAAGCGTCTTAACAATTTAAAATGTTCGCAAACCCAGAATTGGCATTTTTAAGATCCGTCTCTAAAATTTTTAAATCTGCACAAAAGATTTTTCCTGCCATATTTACTATAGTTCTTCTGCATTAAAATATTTTTCTAATGCGCCTATGCAAGCTGTATGAACGCAGCTTACTTAGTTTTCTATCAACTTCAGGTTTGTGGTGAAACTTTTTATTGTTTTATATGTAACTACTAAGACCAGAAAAAGATCGTTTTAATCTAGAATTAAGTTACGATTTTCCTATGTCAGCCATTTTTATAAGGACAATATAACTGCGACTACCACTAAGCAAATTTAGAAATAAAGTGAGATAGTTTTAATAAATCATGTACATTATATACTCAAAACACAATTGACCAATAAAACAGTTTATTTACACTTTTGTAATAAGACTACTCTGCCAATTACACATGCTTTCTTTTTAAATATTGTATTAGTATATTGTTTGTTTTCAAAATTATAATAAACAACATACAACAACTTGAAAAAATAAACATTTACAAAAATCTTTTAACTTGTGACTTTAGATTAGCTTTACAGCCGTCGCGGCTACTTTTTTCAAGTTCTTTTAAACGGTCTTCCTCTTTCCATCTAGCTGCTATCTCACTTGGGAGGTGAATAGTTACTATTCGCAAAGCCTGAATAATTGTTTTATTTAAAATCACAACTTTAAACACATTTTTGTTATTTATTATCCCTGAGCTTTGTGGATTGTGATGTTTTAATTTGTTACCCACAAAAAAGCCTAAACTTCAACAAAGCCTTTAGTGTATACCTACATCGTTATAATAAGTCCAAGAAATTCAAAAACTCTGCAATCTGGAACTAAACTCTGTTACAAATTGACATTTTACAATTGCAAAGATTCTGACTAAGTTAATATGTGATTTAGAGCAGACGTCCTATCGATGAGGATCCAAAGCACTTTTCATCGCCTAGCTGAAACCAAAGTCCAAAATCCACGTCTTAATTAGGGTTTTTGTGTTAACCTATATCTAGAATCTAACATCTTAACATCCTAGATCGTAACATTTACAGATCACGTAAGTTTAGTAAAGTCCAAAGTTTTAGCAAGCCGAGCAAAATTTCTAGCGTCCAGAGTCTAAACGTTGACTTTAATTCTATCCACCTTTAAGATTTGGGTGCCGAGTTGTGAATTATGTAGTTCGTTAGCTCCAAATAAAGATCAAAGTTTTAGCAAGCTAAGCAAAAGCTCTAGCGTCCAGAGTCCAAAAATTGATTTTAATTCCATCTACCATTTAGATTTGGGTGCCAAATTGTAAATTATCCAGTTCGTCAGCTCCAAGTGAGGTCTGAAGTTTCAACGACCAGGTTAAATTTTCAGCTTCCAGAGTCCAAGTCTGCATTGAGTTTTTGTCCCTCAGGTGTTCTGCCAGCCAGAAATTTTTGTCTCCACCAGTTCACGAAGTGTTTCCAGACATCATCAGGCAGGCAGGGTAAAGGCAAGTCTAGTGATCCGAGTCCTTTGGATGCTGAGCAGCAACAAGACTAAAACTGAAATTCTCTATTCAATAAATTTAAAATAGAAAATAGTGATGCACATGGGACGAGTGGTAGTTTAGCGGAGCTTGGCGTATAATAGACCAATAGAATTCACGCGATACTATTATCCCTCAGTGTACATTACAAAACATTTGCTTTTGATGGCAGAGGGGCAAGGGTGGTGTTGGAGTTGCGCCAAATGCGAACTTTGGTTAGCAATTAACTGTATTAGCTGAAGAAATTGTGGACAATATTTAGATTTGAACGTTTGAGTTGTCATATAATTTGTAATTGAAAAAGCTAGACACGTTTCAACCTAATGCAGATGCATTAATGCAACCAGTGTACACAGTTATGCAGGCTACATCATATCAGCAAACAACATGTAAACGTTTTAGAAGTTTATAGTTTTCATCGCGGCAGCATACGAGAGTTTACAGTGACTCTAGACACATTTAGGCAGCAAGTGTGCATAGTTGGGCAGACTACATCATATCATCAAAGAACAAGTAAACGGTTTGGATGTTCACATTTTCCATCGCGGCATCACAAGAACGTTCGTAGAGACTCCAGACACATTTAGGCAGCAAGTGTACGCAGTTGGGTGAGCCACATCATATCATCAGACAACATATAAACGTTTTGGAAGTTTACTTTTTCTATCGCGGCAGCACACGAAAGTTTACAGCGACTCATAACACATTTAGGCAGCAAATGTACACAGTTGGTAGCGCTGTAGCGCTGATGTAGACATCATATCATTAGAGAACATGTAAACGTTTTTGAAGTTTATAGTTTTCATCGTGGCAGCATACGAGAGATTACAGAGACTCCTGACACATTTAGGCAGCAAATGTGCACAGTTGGGCAGACTACATCATATCATCAGAGAACAAGTAAACGCTGTGGACGTTCACATTTTCCATCGCGGCATCACAAGAAAGTTTTTAGAGACTCCAGACACATTTAGGCAGCAAGTGTACACAGTTAGGAGCGCCACATTATATCATTAGAGAACATGTAAACGTTTTGGAAGTTTATAGTTTTCATCGCGGCAGCAAACGAGAGTTTACAGCGACTCTAGACACATTTCGACAGCAAGTGTACACAGTTCGGCAGGTTACATCATATCGGCAAACAACATGTAAACGTTTTGGAAGTTTATGGTTTCCATCGAGGCAGTACACGAAAGTTCACAGCGACTCTAGACACATTTAGGCAGCAAGTGTACACAGTTGGGAGCGCTACATCATATCATTAGAGAACATGTAAACGTTTAGGAAGTTTATTATTTCCATCGCGGCAGCATACGAGAGTTTACAGAGACTCCAGACACATTTAGGCAGCAAGTGTACACAGTTGGGCTGGCCACATCAAGAATTTTGGGAGACATCGAGACCTTCAGGAAGTTCAGGACACGACATCGCCGACATCTGGTTCTAATAATCCAAGTCCAGTCCTTGATTTGCATTTTTCTCCCTCAAGCTGGTAGTGTTCCACGCCAAAAGTTCCAAAAACTTGATCTTAAGTCCATTGCCAGAGTCAGCGTTGAGGTCCAGCTCCAGTCCGCATCGCGGTTCCAATTCTGAGGAGAAATCCATGACTAGAGAGAGAGAGAGTGAGATCACGAGTCCACATCCCAAGCTCCATCCATCCATCCATCCATCCATCCAGGCTAGGCAGGCAGGCAGGCAGGCAGCAGCAAGAGAGACGGGAGAGCCAGGCAGGCAGTACTTCTTAGTACTGGCAGTGATTGAAATATGAAACTCTATAATATAGTTTTGCAGATGAGCAAATGAAGGGGTGAATCGGAAACACAAATGACAGGGAGCTGTATTAAGTAGACGGCGTATACTACACACAGTGTGGCTCTTATCTCCAACGCACCCCTGTATCGTTCTCGTCCTCGCTCACACAGCCTCACTTACCAATTTGTCCACTGCCACAGTACACAAAGCACATCAGGCCTTGCCATACTACATAATAGCAACACGGGCTATTTAATTTTTATGTTTTATGCAGTTTTCCGTTTTCGTCTTTTTCTCCTCACTCACACTCTGAATATACGGGGAATGTGAAACGCTATAATTTTCGATCGCTTCCCATCATTTCCATAGTCCCATCAGCATTATACGCTCCCTATCTCTTCCCATACTGTAGCCCACATCTCCTTTGTCCCCACCTGGTACTCCCCCTCACCCCTACATCCCCACTACTTCTCAAAATAGGCAATCCCCACTACTTCATCCTACTGTTACTTTAGGGTAGGATGGCGGTACGTTTTGGGTCTTGGGTCTTGTGTGCTGACATTTCTACCTACAAACCTCGTAGAAATGTATTGCTTTTATTTTATCCTAATTTGTTTATAGTCAAGCTTTTCGTGCCTTAATTCACAGGAAATAGAGCCTTTCTCAATCACTGCAATCCTTATAGGCCTTTCTTAGGCACGCTGCCATGGGGTAGATTCTTATGATCAAACGTCTTTTGCACGAAACTAGTTGTACGATGCTGTACGCAGTTCTAGACACGGAGCAGGTGACCGGTGGAAAACGATCCACTGACCGACGCGTCGGTCAGTAAAATTAAAAAGTGATCAGGCACGCGTGGGCTTTTTTTTCTCTCAAAGCTAACCCATGCTCAAAAAGCTCAAACGGCCCGGCGAGTCATGAAATTTGAACGATTTTTCGATTCGGTCTTATCCGTAGTGGGGTGTTTGAGCCCAAAAAGTTTAAGAGTGACCGATATGTCTTTTTAAACTCATACTGTCTTACAAAAAATTAAATACATGAAAAATGAAAACTAAAGTGTGTGTATAGTGTTGTATAGTCTAGTCATAAAAGTTAATAAAGTATGTGATAGCTTCTGCTATTGTGGATTCTGAATTATCTGGTTGCAGTAACCAAATAAAATTAAATACATGAAAAATGAAAACCAAAGTGTGTGTATAGTGTTGTATAGTCTAGTCATAAAAGTTAATAAAGTATGTGATAGCTTCTGCTATTGTGGATTCTGAATTATCTGGTTGCAGTAACCAAATAAAATAAAATATAAAAATGAAATTATAAAATGTAATTGTATTCAGTATTCGTATTGTAGTCGTTAATCAGAACTATTCTGACACTGGACGACTGGGTATAATATAAAAGTAAAAATAATAGTCAGTGGTACGAGTGCCGAGTGAGTGATGAGCTCTAGTAATATTAATTTAATATTTGTTAATTAATATAATAAAATATTATCTTGTGTTGTGGTGTGGCGGACTTTGGCGGTGAGGCCGGTGACGGTGTCAGGTGACACAGTCACAGTGTAGTGTAGTAAGTCAGTAAGTGAGTAATTGTAAGTGTCCAGTGTTCTGGCTTATGGCTACCGTCTACCGTGCAGTGTGCACTTCACTGTGCCTGTGCGGCAGTGGCCGTACTACGGAACTACGGACTACGTACGAACACAAACACGAACTGAAACTGATACAACTATATACTGTACTTCTTAATATTGATTAAACAAAGTTAAATATAATCATTAAACCTAAATGCGATTTAATGCATAGAATAGACACGAAAAGTCGTATTGGTTATTAACACGAAGTAAAACATTTTTATTACAAATATATTTTATCCTGTACGTTAACTTCTGTCAACTAAATAATTTTATAATTCATACGACATAAAATACATTTTATTTTACATTCGCTTTGTTTGTAGTTTTTTCGAAGCCAGATGCATGATAATTCTGATAATTCAATGTTTGTTAAAAGTCAAAACTTAAATCGGATTGGACAAATGATAGTCTAAAAAACTATAAGTTTTGTTATAGTTATATTATATGGCGGTTTGTAATCTTTGTAATACTACAACACTAACACTATAAAAAATTAACCACTTCAGTCTTATGTATACTAAATAAATCTTAGAAAATAAATCTTAAATTTATTCTAAGTATTGGCATTAGCAGTTGGCATTGATTGAATATTGAAAAATAAAACGTTACTTAGTCCTAAATACAGATACTAATATACTAAGTACTAATGCTAGGTAATATTAATATGAGATACTATTGATTATTGATTTAATATTAAAATATTACTATGTGTGCTAGTAAAACAAATAATCTGGCTTAAAAAAACACACGCACTGACGACTGACTGACAGAGACAGGAGACAAGAGAAATCATAAATCAGTATTAGTGTTCGTTTTCAACCCATTTATTTAAAAATCTACTTCTGCAGTGGTTGCAGCACTGCAGACTGCAGCTAATGTTAGCGCTGCAAAAGCTGAAACTAGTTATCTTTCTTTTTATTCTTATTTATCGATTGTCTATAAAGAAGACCTGGCGAATTTGTAGTATGCGTTATTGTTTTTTTGTGACGATCTACAGTCAATAAATTTAAAAAGGATTTACGGCACTCCTTACAATTGAAGTTGCTGAGATTTTTATGTCCACGGATATGATCCTTTAGTTTTCGTATACGCGAGGATACATCTTTAAACTTTTTACGTCATGCTTTGCATTCGTACACTGAAACAGTAATACACATCAAAGTCATAAAACAAAAACCAGTTTAATTTATAATTTATCGATGAAGATAAATTTATGTTTTTGTTGTTACACTAATAATAATAATCAGCATATAAAAGATATTAAAAATTTAAATTTAGCCAACGGGGTTTGGCATCAGCTTAAGGGCTTAAGTTAAGTAAACATTTATTAAAAATATAGTTGTGCTAAATCTAAATCGAAACTTACTTTTTGTATGACCTTCATACTAATTTAAAAATGCGATTCATAAAAAGAATCGCCTCAAAGTTCTCCTGTATCAGCATTGGCTGGTGCTGGTGCAGATTCGTTACAGTCATTATCGAAATGACCAGCATTACCGGCTGCGACTCCAGCTTCTGCGACTCCAAGATCCACTTCTGAATGTAAATTTAGGTCCTTTTTATTCTGCTGTGGTCGAGGGCGCCGAGGCTGCTTAGACTTGACCTTTAAATTATTTAATGTGTCAGTTTTGTCAGTTTTAACTTGTTGAGACTGTTTAGAGTGAAAAGCTTTGACAACTAAGTTTTGTGAATCCGAGATTTTTGACTCTGCGCTTTCTTTTTCCTCATATGGAATTTCAACAACTGGCTGCGATCCTCTAGTGTCTGAGTCAAAAATGTCATAATTAACATAATTGTCAACATGATCAACAACAACAACATTGTCGTTTTTGACATTTGTCTTCGTCTGAAAAGTATTCTTGACTGCAACATTTTTTGACTCTGACATCGATGCAGTTGTGGCTGCGGCTTCGGCTGCGGGTAACGAAGTTGAATCTTCATTTTTCTTGGATTTTGATTTTGACTCAAACGCCTTGAACTTTAATTTTAACCTCTGCGATTTGCATAAGAATTGTTTTGTAGCTGTAGCAGACGTTTTTTTGTTTGTGTTGACGTTTTAAAACTTTTTGTATTGCGATTGCCAGTGCCTTTAACTTTAGTTTTGGTAATCCTAGCTGACTTAGCTTGTTAGGTTTTCTTCACATTTTTCAAAATTTTCATTTTCTTCCATTTTAGGTACTCCGGATTGGTGCTCCCTGATATACTTACTAAAATCTTTTGCAGACCCTTTTCTTCTCCTTCTTTAAATTTTTCTGTGTACCCATGTTTAAGCAGAAGCTTCTGCACACCTGGGCTAAGATTTAGACCCAGATTAGGCTCTTGCTCTTTGTGCTCTTCCAAAGATTCAGAAATTTTTATTTGGTTTTGGTTGTCAACGTCAATAATGTCGATGGGATTGTTTTGGTCATCAACAAAATCTAAAGAATCTTCATTTTTGTTGTCAAAGGGCAAGTTCGTTGCGGCTGAGGGCCAGGTCGCCAGTTTAACTACTAGATTTCCGTCCCAGTTATAGAACTTATTCGATTGTGTAGCAACGGAAATTGGCTTTGGCAGGGAAAGAGGAAGAAATTGCTGTATCTTCAAAAAAATAGGTGGACTTTACGGTCACTTGAACTGAAACTAATGCAACTGGAGAAATTAAAATCTGTGGGATATCTTCCGCACTGGTGTTGACTGTAGGCTTGGTCGTGCTTCTGGTGGTAATTATTTCTGCTACCTCGGCCTCAACACCATCGCTTGTCATTATATTCTGAGATAGATGGATAGTGTTTGATCCGAATTCCAACCTGCTACAATTACAAACTACTTTACGTGAACGTGCACTGTGCAGTTGTCACCTTCTGTCACAATCCCTGGGATCCCATCTAGAAAATAATAAGCAAGAAATTAAAAGAATTTGATAGTAAAAGAGTAAAAGTACGCGCATGCACGCAAGTAAATTTTTAGATGTGTTCTGTGCTCAGGAGTGCAAGTGCTGTGAATTGTAAATGTACAACATTCAATGCAAAACTATCCACAAATAATAAAAACAATTAAAACAGCAATAATAAACTTATTGAATCATATTAAATGCGTTGCGTTCTAATTTCCAATAATGTAACATTTAACATTTAATTTTGAATCAAGCACGCAACTGCAATCTTAAAAATCT
The DNA here is from genome assembly GCA_949802685.1 of Dicyrtomina minuta. Lineage (NCBI taxonomy): Eukaryota > Metazoa > Arthropoda > Collembola > Symphypleona > Dicyrtomidae > Dicyrtomina > Dicyrtomina minuta. Next base: position 110,620 of record CATKUY010000480.1, read on the forward strand.
GCAAATCTAGCTTACTGTTGACACTATCAGGTCAAGTTATGGTGGTAGTTGTGGTTGTTGTATGAGTTGGATCTGAAACTGTTATATTTTCCATCCCAGGGCCAGAACTAGAACGTTCAGAACGCAAGAACTAGGTCAAAAATTAATTGATTAAAGATTAAACCAATCGAATTTTCCGTTTGCTGTTTTCTCACTGCCCGCTTCACACTTCACACAAATTTATTGAAGTCCTTTTCTGAGATATTCAGAGAGAGTGAAAAAAATGTTCGAAAATCTGCAAAGAAACAATAACAATAGAACAAAAAATACTCTTAAACTGATTTGAATTATGTTGGGTTTTGTTCTTTTATTTATTAATAAAAGGTTAAACTTAAATAACAAAACGAACAGTATTCCTACAACACGTGACACGTCCAACTGTTGAAGACCTACGGGTTTAGTTTTTAGTTAACAATTATTCCTCAATCAAAATCAAAATCGACAACTCGAAAATTGAGATCTGAAGTTTTTTAGCAATTTTAAAATTTAAATGTGACTAGTTTTATTAGGACGTGAGATTACAGCTTGATAAAAGTAAAAACATACTATTACCATTACCTTAATCAAAATGTCCGAAAATTTACACTCTTCTTGAGGTCTTGACGTTTTGTTCTTGAATCACTGTTTCACTCACACTAAAGGTAGTCACTATAAATATTGTAATTAAATTGGATTAGGTAATAATGTGTAGTATTTAATTAAAAATATTTTGAATTCTAAAAACTGTTTAAAATCTAAAATTCCGCAAATTTGACCGAAGGCTATTTGATACTAATTTCAGTTTCTAGTGCGCCACTTGGTGTTTAATAGTATAAAAGTATGGTGTTCGGTCCACTATTTAAATGGTGGTTTAATAGATATATTTTTTTTTGCTGCCAGAAAAAGCAGCTGTAACGGAATGTGTACTTTTGTTGTTGTTTTTATTGTCTGAAGTACTGGAGTGACTGGAGTGACTGGAGTCTAGGGCACTGAACTGACGCTTGGAAAAGGTACTGAAGTACTGTCAACTGTCAAGTGAGTATTGTAGACGTGTAGTTTGTTTTGCTGTTTTGCACTGTCATTTTAGTGTTTGTGTTTGTATACAACAGCTGTAAGCTGTAATACGTAAATACTAAACTACTTATACCAATACCAGTGGCTGTGCCTGTGCAGTGTGCTGTGACTACTAGATACAACGAACACTTAAAACCAAAACTGACACAGACACAGACTATCAGAAATAGACAACAGGTTTTCAATTTCAAAGCTGCGCGCACACGTAAGTAATAAATGCACGTGATCTTAGTGCTGCAAATGAGCTGATTAGTTAATTAGCATTTACTTATAGCATTGCAACTGCTATTATTTATTGATAAACACTATATTTTTTTGAGGTTGAATTTGAAATTTTAAAGGGAAAAGGAAAGTAGTGTGTATGTGCCTTGTGCTGGGCTATGGGCGTAAAATAAACAAAATCAGAAATTGTGATCCTTGAGCACTTTTATTAAGCAATTATCGCATAGAAAAAAGAAAGAAACCGTGGTGTGCTTGTGCAGTACTGTAGTGTTAATTATTTACCCTAGCGTATCTGTACTAAACTATTATACTGTATAATTAAAATATTATTAACTACAAGTTATTAATACTTTAACTACTGGCAGCTGGCTCTTTGCACACGCCACGCACTGAAATGGCTAGAAGCGGAAGTTTGGTTAATTCTATGGTGCTGTTGTTAATTTTGTTGATGACCGTTGAGATTTAAGCTGTACGTTTGAAAACCAAACCTATTGTATTTTTAAGTTAAAGCCAGACTGGAATCATAAGTTACGAATGACCTGGATTTTTATTTATTTTAATAATCACATTAGTACGTTTTTACGCTTACATACAAGTTTAAGTGTTGAAGGCGAGAACAAAATTTAATTAGCCCGGGCGTCCTGGTTTGATTTTTAAAATTTACATATCTGCAAATTTTGAAGCTATAAGAATTAGTAGTAATACTAAATACTGTTGCAAAACTAGCAAAATTTGCCAGGCAGCAAATTCCTTAGTTTTTAGGAAACTTTAGACAGTTCAGACTCAGAGTCAGACATTTCTGTAATTTCAAAAATACCAGATTTAGATCTATCCCGTAGCTAAGAGATTATGCCAGGAATGGAAGGCATTGACAACTAGACTAATGACGATGAAAGTGAAACAAGAAACAGTGACAGTTGTATAAGTAGCAAATCCTTTTTAAACTCACGATTAACTGATATAATTGGTGTCAGAACAAATAAATCAGGTTATGCAATAGCACCAAGACCAGAACTAAACACGAGCACTGTTGCTATGGTAGTTGTTGTCAAGGTCAAGAGGACTCAAGTCAATTTGCTGAATTTAAAGATTTTTCACTAGAACGGCCAGAACCAGAACAAGACAGTATTTTTACTCACACTTATTTTGAAAAGTTAAGAAAAAATACCAATATGAAATCATCCTCAAACAAGGTAAAAAAGATTATAAAAACAGCAGAGCTACGCGCATCTACTCCTACTTCTACGACCACGTCCACTTCCACGCCAACAAGTACCGAAATGGGAGGTCAAAATAGAAGTAGAATTTATTTTTTAACCAACATTACTATTTTGTCAGCAAATACTAACAGTGCGGACATAAATACTGAAATTCCACATCCAACACCAGATTTTTCATTGACGAGTACGCGTACGAGTTCGAGTACAATAAATAATGGTGGTGCTAAATATATGCAAGGTATTTTCAATCCCTAAGTATTTTTGTGGTATTATTGGCTTATTGGCTATGCATGATGCTACATGGCTACATGCGATGATGCAAATTGCAATAAATACCTGTCTTTACCGCTAAATAAATTAAAACTTAAAATGTTTCTTCAATTACTCATAATTCTTCTTCAATAATTCTAATTACACCTAAATTATTTGAAAAATGTCATGCAGGTTAAAATTATATCAATATTTTGTATGTTTTGTTTTTATAGGATTAGAGACTGAGCTTTTTGGACTATTTACAATAAAAAATTACAGCACAGTTAATATATATGTGACTGAATGCGTAAATTGCACAGATAAAAATCACAGTAGAGTAAAAAAACGCCTGTTATTTAAACAACATCTGAACCGAAACCTAAAAGTGCACAAATTAATACACATTTTACTAATGTCGCTGTCCCTAACCCTAACTGTAGCAATAGTCAAGACGCTGTAGCTGTAGCTGTAGCTGAAGCTGAACAACTATCATTAGTGCCATTGTCATTACCAACGTCGACGTCAACATGTGAAAACAATTCACCCGCTAATGCTGTGATTTCTTTAAGTTTGCCATTCAGTGACAATGATTTAATTTTAAACCTAGTCATTGTCCGTGAAGCAAGATTCAACCCATACTGACTTTCCAACAACAAGCTTCTTTCAAGATCGACAGAGGAACAAAATCAAGAAGTTTTACAACAAAATATTGGTGTTGGTCAATGTAAAGACATTTCGTTACCTAACTTAACTAACTTTGTTGCAGAAGCAAATTATCGAAATAATTTCAGTTTACAAAACCATTTGTTATCTTCTACACACTTTAATCTATCAGCTTTATCGTAAAACAGTTCAAGCCCATTGTCTTCAACTACTTTAGTAAAGCAAAGGGGTCGTGGTCGACCTCCTAAGCACGCAAAGCATTCAGCTTCAAGTACTTCAGCCACAGCAACTTTGCAGTTTGAAGAGATTTGTAAATTTCAAAAATATTGTTCCAGCAAAGCATTGACAGCACGCAACAACAAAATTAACTCAAAAATCGATAATCATTTGGTTTTTAACATTCCATCAAGTAGTATGCTGAAACGTTCTACCTTCCGAATGTTACAACGGAGATACAGACCAACAAAACATAAGGATTTACGTACGGAATTAATAATGCTGTCTGCATTAACATCAAAAAGATCAGATCCAAAAGAAACGTCAATTCAAAAAGTAGAAGGTAATAAGAACACTAATTTAAGACCACGTCACTGCAAACGAATATTTTGAGAAGAAAGTGTTAAAACTTTTAATAACCCAAATACTACAGAAAAAAGACGCAAACTTTTCTTTTGCAAAATATTAAAACCCAAATGCGTTTTAGCTGTTTCAGACCTATATAAAAGTGATAAAACCAAAACACGTTTGATTCCTGTTGAAGAATATACCAAATTCAAACTCAAAACTGATGAACAAATGCCAGTTTTGCAGCCAGTGAGCCCCGTTATTGACAGTTGTGACAATAAGAAGAATCTGGAGTCCGAATATTACCTCAAAGCCACTAAAACGTGTCCAAGAATTACATTAGAAAACTACAACGACTTGTTCCACCCTGTAGTCAAATCATTCATAAGAAAAACAAAATCTGAAAGTGAAAAAACAATAATGGTGGAAGTTAATAAACTAAGTAGGTTTAAATTTCAATTTAAAAGGCATGTTGTAACAGGTTATTATTTTTAATTTAAAAAATAATATAAAACATAGTTTCGAAAGTTTGGGTGTTAATAAAACAATAAATGTGACCACATTAAGATTTGATTAAATTATTTATTTTAATTTTTTTGTCAATTTTTCTTTGCTTTTTGCAGTGCGTGTTTGCCATAGATGCGAGTTTGAGACAGAATTAAGCACAACAAATATTAAAAAATGGAAATATCACTTTCTGCAACACTGTAAACCTACAATTTTTGATTGTAAAATTTGCAACCGGCGGTACCTAAATAAATTTTCCTTGGAAAGGCATCAGAAACAGTCAAATCATAGTAATGTTTTAAATTAGTCAATCAGGACCGGAATCATTACTGAAGCCGACGATAATAATTTTACACCTACCCTAAAACTCAACCCAATTGTGACGTTGAATCTAAACATGAAAAAAAACCTACAACGCAACAAAAGATGCTTTAGAAGTTGAAACACAATAATAAAAAATACCTTGAGGTTAAGAAAAATTGTGATCTAAAATAATCCAAAGTATATTTAATAATAACGAAATAATTCTTAAACTATTTATCATATATAATTTATTTATTGTTGATATGTTTAAAATTTACTTTTTATTATTTCGATGCTACTAAAGCATTTTGATTGCATTGTTTGATAATGAAACATTCAACACAAATCTTGCCTGCTCTTTTTGTGTTCGTAATAAGACAATTCAGGCAATATATAATTATGCTATAATTAGTATCTGTGCAGTGCACGAGCGGTTGCAACACCACTGTAGTTTATGGTCGTTAGTGTCAAAGCGGATCAGCAGACTAAATAATGCTAATTAATTTTAACAAAGTCTTATAATATATATATTTAAATTCAACATAAAATTTAATTTACTAAATAACATTTGTTAGCGAGTTTAACTTTTAATTTGTACATGCCTGCTAACTAAAAGTACCTAGGAAAGCAAAAAATGTTTTGTTTTAAAGTGTCACACATTTAATTCAACAATATTTGTGTTTTATTATTTTATGTTTTATTAATTTTGTTTAATATGTTTTGCTACTTTATTTAATTCTTTTTTGAGACTTTGAAATCAATTTATATAGTATTTTGAGGTTCTTGGGATAGGTTATAAATTTATAATTATCTTACACCTATAATAAACAAAAAAACATTTAAACATTTTATTTCACGTACACCACGGCGACGACGTTGACTGTTATTTATATCTATTTACATTACTTCACCAGCATGCTGTCACTGTCGAGTCGAACATTGCATATGCACTAGTACCAGTAGACAGTAGGTTGTGTCACGTCTTGGTCTTGGTACTTAGTACTCAATTTTAATTAAAATCTTTGAGATTTATTACAATAAATAGTTAAATTAAACAGAATGAATATAGAATATTCTTACATTGCATATGCACTAGTACTAGTAGACAGTAGGTTGTGTCACGTCTTGGTCTTGGTACTTAGTACTCAATTTTAATTAAAATCTCTGAGATTTATTACAATAAATAGTTAAATTAAACAGAATGAAACTATTATACACCTATGACCTATACTATGCGATACAATTTGATTCGTAATATTAACGACAAAAAAACAGAAACGAAATAACTTTTGATATAGTTGCTAAGCAAACACCTGCCAGTGCCACTACTGCCACTAACACTAAAACTAAAAGCTGCAGGGTTAATGATTAAAGATACTACAAATAAACTGTCAACGTCAACTGTCATTGGTGTCACTGGCACTGGTTGGTCCAGTAGTGTTACTATTACTGATAATTTTATCAGGAATGCAAGGAGTGGCAAATGCAAACAACGTAACACGCCACTTTTACCTAAGAGCAAATCAGGTCAATGTTTATTAGACAGCTCAACAATGACTTGTGTCAATTTGTCGGATAGATAGCAAACAAGTTAGTTCAGTTCTTGAGAATTTTTACACAACTCAAAAATTATAATTGCTATTTTATTCTAACAACTAGCTAGGTGTTTAATCTGCTGATCTGCAGTCTGCAGCCGATAAATAAAACAGTTAATATTATAAATCACTTACAACAAATATAACAAATCACTACAAATTGATAATTGCAAATAAAGAATAAAGTAATATTATTAAAACTGTAGGACATACGCCCAAAACAGCTTGATACGGATCTGAAAATTCTTAATTTTTTTATATTACTAATAATAGTTAATATTTTAACAATCAAAATAAAAGTTAAAACTGTATGCAGAGAAGAAAAAACTTGTGGTTATGTTGAAATTGAAATTGTAGAACCTGGAGAAAAAATACTAACAATTTTAAAATCTACAGCAGCAGGAAGTGCTAAGCTACAATTAGCAATTAAGTCATCACATTTTAAAGGTGTCGTAGATGCAGGTGCAAAATCAAAATTTCATGACGCAGACCCCAAAGTCAAAGAGATTGGGCCAAACACCGACAAAACAGATGCATCTCAAAAATCTCTCATACTACGTTCTCCCTCTTTGAGGTCTGCAACAACATCAGCTTCAAAAGAAATTCAGAGTAATACTGGTGCAGAATTCTTACTAAAATATCAAAAACCGTCATCATTAATAATAGTTCCAAATTCCAAAGCCCACCCCCATCCAACAATGGTAGAACTAAAACTTGGACATGAGAATAAAAAGTAAACGCAATTTGATTTTATCCGGTCTCAGTCTCAGATAATTTTAACTTCAACAACGTCAAATTCAAATCCAAATTTTTTGAACGAATCAACCCCCCCTTTATGTGCATCTAGCAACGCTGAAAATAGCTATGAAATTAGCTTTGACGAATCTAGAGGGCAAGGAAAAATATCTTCGATTTTACCAGATTCACCTCTAATTATCTCTAGTTTAAATTCAAAACCAGAAAATTATCTTGACTTGCCGGTTGCGCAAGTATGTGAAAAGAGTACAGAAAATAAAACCTCTGATTTCTTTAGATCCAACGGTGCAGTTCCGTCAGCTTCGTGTCTTCCAAGACAAACCCATTAAATTGACCTAGACCTTATTGACCTAGGACACGCAAAAGACGCAAATGCTAAAGCATCAGAAACTATTGCAAACCAAGGTCCTGTTGACACTTACAGTGCTGAAACTGGCAGTAGCAGTAGAACCTTAAATAGCGCTAATGAGTTTAGAATTCGTGATGCCAAGAATCAACAACGTAACAATTTTTTATAATTAATTATTTAATTGGTCGTTGTTTACATTTATTTGTAGTATTTTTAATTTCCTCTGACAATTAAGTAAATTAAGTCACAACACTGACAAAATTGTTTTACTTCAACCTCTATCAGAGGCTGCATAATTTAATAATTTTTATAATAAAAAAATTAAACTTAAACTGGTGATCATGTACAAGTAATTGTTTGTTTGAAATTAGAGAACGCTTAATCGAAAATTTGTTTTTTCTATGTAGGTTTGCTTGCCGGATTAATTACAACAGCAGGAAAGAAAAACACAGTAAATATTTATGTAACCCAATGTTTTAACTGCAACGGAAAATGCGTTCGTCAGCAAATTTTAGTAGTGTCTAAGCAGCCTTTAAATATAAAGCCAGAAATTTTAAATACTAACAAGGCAATGGTGTAAGGTCCGCGTTCAAAAAATAAACAAAGGCAACTGAAAAACATAACAACCACTCCTTTACCATTAGGCTCTTTAGTTTCTACTGTTCCTAATAATTCTGGTTCTACTTAAGACAAATAAGATGCAACCGCGGATGTTACTAGTATTAGTAGTACTCCGATTACATCTTAACTAGACGGACCAGAACCGGAAACTGAATTAAAATCGAATCATCATGACTATCAGTTTTTAACTACAACACTAGCAACTGCAGTTGTAACTAGACAACAAATTGAACAACCAACTTTGATCCCCGATGATCATAAGCCACATATTTCCAGTCCCAATCCCACAAATGCACGTAAACGCCGTCGTCACCGCCCGCTAATAAATAAAAAGCGCCGAGTAGGCGTGAACCTAACCTAATCAGAACCAAATCAAGTTGAAGTTGAAATCAAAATATACTGCAGCCAGTGCAGCCTCTTCGACTTTCGCATCACCTACTTTATCCTCATCTGAAGTTCACGATTTGGAAGGCTTGCCGATTGCATCGGCAAGTGCAACATCTTCATTTGCACCTGGATCTTATGTAGATGTAGCAGTAGCAAGTACAAGTACAAGTTGTCAATCCACATTGACAAATCGTTTACACCAAGGCCAGGGCAACTATGACTATACTGGCATGACGACCACGACTGATTCTGACGCTTGTCGTAATTTTGATGTTGGAAAGCCTTAAAGTTATAAAGATTTATTCTGGACCGCTACTAGCAAAGATAAAACGTCAATGAGCAAGTTAAAGTTAAAACAATTTTATTTTTGTTTCTATATTTCTATTACACATATAATATAAATATAGTCGCTGTGCTGTTAGCTGTAACTGAACTTGAATGAAGCTAAAGTGCCAAAGCCTAAAAACGTCAAATGTGTAAACGTAAACGTGCGTATGCTTTTTTGTACTTGAATTGAAAGATGAGTATAGCAATAGCGATTGCAATAGAAAACATAATGTTTGTATTTAATTTTCGATTTAAATAATTTGTTAGTCATTTAATTGATTTTTGGTTGTTTATTATAGTATATCAGTGCAAAAAATGTGATTTTAATAGGTCATCTAATGGAATATCAAAAACGAAACTTAAGGAACACTTTCAAAAACACTATCAACCGAATCGATTTATTTGTCAGAATTCATTATGCAAGAAATCGTATGAAACTCCATCAATTCTAAAGCGTCATTACACCAGCACGGCTCATAATGTTGAAATTTTTGCAACTACGGGTCCGCGAAAAAGCAAAAAGGCTAAAATATAATTTTAAATTTTAAACTACTGCATTATAAATGTGACATTGAAAGTATTAAAACATTTTCAGTATAAAAACGACATACAACTGGTGACAATGCATTTTGTTTTCTGATTTTCTGCAATAAGTTTAAATAAGTTATGTTATAAGTTTGTATTGTATTGTAAGTAAGTACAGAGCCCAGTCACAGTTGTAACTGTTGTTAAAACATAATATAATAGGTGTATTATTAAGTGCAATTAGCCTTAGCGTCATTGTTATTCCGTAATTCTAACTCTATTATCTAGATCTATAATGTATGTTGCATTAGTACTTACTTCACACTGTCTGAGAACTGTACACAGAAATAAGGATTTTAGGATTTGAAACAAGGTGTAGTGTAGTGTAACTGTATAATAACGATATACAAAATAGCGTTAAGTGGTTAAATTTAATATTTTTATGTGTAAATATGTGTAATTTAATTTAAAAACATTTAACATAATTCATTAATTTTTCTAATTCTAATTCTACATAATTATTATTTATAGTTTAGTTGTAACAACACCATGTGCATGGCCTTGGCCTTGAGCCTTGAAGTAAGGTTTTTGATTACATGGAATATTATTGTTGTTGTTTGTACTAGTTCTGGTTGTTCGTTTATTTCTGTTAATTCTGTTCTCATGATAAATGAATACTTTATTAACTCGGAACTACTACTACAGAGAACTAAAACTAAACTAAACTGTACATTGCTAATCAAGTCAAATCAAGTGTCATCCTTATTTTGTATAAATATAAATCAAATGCTATAGTGTTATTCTTGTTTTTTGAATTGTTTTATTTGTAAGTGTAACAAGTACCAGTTTACAATGAATTAATAAATACAATTCCAACCTAAATTTATCTGAATTAAAATTTATGATACCATTCAATTCCAAAAAACTAGGGAATTAAACTTAAAACTTGAGACATGTGTAATTGACAATTTTTTAATTTTAGTTTAAAGCTTAACACAGTTAAGCCGACTTTTATTTGTTAGATTTATGTTATTGTTTTATTTAAAAGCATAATAACTGACTCAACTGACTGAAATAAAAACATCACAACATGACTTTACTTGTTTAAAAAATTATGTTGCGTGTTGTATTGCAAAATTGCAATATACTTTCAGATAATAAATATTGAGTTCGAGCAACTGTGATTTATACAGGCTGTCAGTAGTGTCAGTAATACAGATCTTGTCTTGTGTTTTTACTTGCTTGTGTTGTCCTTGTAGTTTGTAGTTTAAGTTTAGCTTTGGAACGAACACCAACATTTCGGACAGAATCAGACTGCCTTTACTTTTACTAGTGCTAATTCACAGATCCTGCAATCACATGATACTTTTAAACTATTTTGTAAGCAGTTTAAAAATGATAAAATCTGAAAACTCTGTCGTGGTCCGTGGTAGGTTTTGGTCCTTCAATATTTGAAATCCAGTGGTCAGTAAATCGTCTTGTGTCTGGTCTGGATTCAATAAATTCACTTTTAACTAGTTTCTTCACTACAGAATACACCAGCAATTTTTTTAAAAGTCAGAAACTACATGATTAAAATATTTTTTATAAGACGGTTAAGCACTTCGGTGTTAGTCGGAGTTCAGTAAATAGTTTCTACATCGGTTTTACTAAATATCATTGCAATTTATTATTAAAGTTAAATTAACTTTAGTAGTAATGTTGATGCTTCAAAATAATCAAGATTTAGGCGGGCGAACGGCGATTGTCTATTTTTTTGTTTAAGTTTAAAGCAGGTTAGTCAATTTTTAAATTCAAAAATACAAAACACAAATTACAATTACAATTTAGTACATTTGAATCATTGGTTATCAGTGTTGTGTTGCTATTGATTGCGTATACAGTGTGGGTACCTTCTTAGGCGTTTGTTTCACATAAAATCAATTATTAATGTATTTTAAGCCTAACATATATATAATTATTGATATAAATTATAATTTTGATATCATTATTTTTTGTTTTGTGAATTTTTGCAGTCTATAAGTTCAAACATAATAAATAAATCTATATGAAAAGGCATTAAACCCCACGATAAGGCTGATAATAATATGAATGAACCCAAAACTACACCCAAACCTTCACCAGTCTTAATCTTACCGGTGCCAGTACCACAGAATGCACAAACTATTACCTGAATTCAGCCAATCTTTCTCAGAACTATATAAACGCAGCTCATCAAAATTTTTTTAGCTTTATAAATTGCTTTATTTGTGTCCTGTAATACGCAGGTCAAAAAACCAAAAATATTCAAAAATTCGCAAAAATACAAAATTTGAGTTTTTGCGCATTAACTGAATTCGGCCAATCTTTCTCAGAACTATATAAACACAGCTAATCAAAATTTTTTTGGCTTTATAAATTGCTTTAATTGTGTCCTGTAATACGCAGGTCAAAAAACCAAAAATATTCAAAAATTCGCAAAAATACGAAATTTGAGTTTTTGCGCATTAACTGAATTTGGCCAATCTTTCTCAAAACTATATAAACACAGCTAATCAAAATTATTTTAGCTTTACAAATTGCTTTAATTGTGTCCTGTAATACGCAGGTCAAAAAACCAAATATATATTAAAAAATTCGCAAAAATACGAAATTTGAGTTTTTGCGCATTAACCGAATTTAGCCAATCTTTCTCAGAACTATATAAACACAGCTAATCAAAATTTTTTTGGCTTTATAAATTGCTTTAATCGTGTCCTGTAATACGCAGGTCAAAAAACCAAAAATATTCAAAAATTCGCAAAAATACGAAATTTGAGTTTTTGCGCATTAACTGAATTCGGCCAATCTTTCTCAGAACTATATAAACACAGCTAATCAAAATTTTTTTAGCTTTATAAATTGCTTTAATTGTGTCCTGTAATACGCAGGTCAAAAAACTAAAAATATTTAAAAATTCGCAAAAATACGAAATTTGAGTTTTTGCGCATTAACTGAATTCGGCCAATCTTTCTCAGAACTATATAAACACAGCTAATCAAAATTTTTTTGGCTTTATAAATTGCTTTAATTGTGTCCTGTAAAACGCAGGTCAAAAAACGAAAAATATTTAAAAATTCGCAAAAATACGAAATTTAAGTTTTTGCGCATTAACTGAATTCGGCCAATCTTTCTCAGAACTATATAAACACAGCTAATCAAAATTATTTCGGCTTTACAAATTGCTTCAATTTTGTCCTGTAATACGCAGGTCAAAAAACCAAAAATATTTAAAAATTCGCAAAAATACGAAATTTGAGTTTTTGCGATTTAACTGAATTTGGTCAATCTTTCTTAGAACTATATAAACACAGCTCATCAAAATTATTTTGGCTTTACAAATTGCTTTAATTGTGTCCTGTAATACGCAGGTCAAAAAACCAAAAATATTTAAAAATTCGCAAAAATACGAAATTTGAGTTTTTGCGCATTAACTGAATTTGGCCAATCTTTCTCAGAACTATATAAACACAGCTAATTAAAATTTTTTTGGCTTTATAAATTGCTTTAATTGTGTCCTGTAATACGCAGGTCAAAAAACCAAAAATATTTAAAAATTCGCAAAAATACGAAATTTGAGTTTTTGCGCATTAACTGAATTCGGCCAATCTTTCTCAGAACTATATAAACACAGCTAATCAAAATTTTTTTGGCTTTATAAATTGCTTTAATTGTGTCCTGTAATACGCAGGTCAAAAAACCAAAAATATTTAAAAATTCGCAAAAATACGAAATTTAAGTTTTTGCGCATTAACTGAATTCGGCCAATCTTTCTCAGAACTATATAAACACAGCTAATCAAAATTATTTTGGCTTTACAAATTGCTCTAATTTTGTCCTGTAATACGCAGGTCAAAAAACCAAAAATATTCAAAAATTCGCAAAAATACGAAATTTGAGTTTTTGCGCATTTACTGAATTTGGCTAATCTTTCTCAGAACTATATAAACACAGCTAATCAAAATTATTTTGGCTTTATAAATTGCTTTAATTGTGTCCTGTAATACGCAGGTCAAAAAACCAAAAATATTTAAAAATTCGCAAAAATACGAAATTTGAGTTTTTGCGCATTAACTGAATTCAGCCAATCTTTCTCACAACTATATAAACACAGCTAATCAAAATTTTTTTGGCTTTATAAATTGCTTTAATTGTGTCCTGTAATACGCAGGTCAAAAAACCAAAAATATTAAAAAATTTGCAAATATACGAAATTTGAGTTTTTGCGCATTAACTGAATTCGGCCAATCTTTCTCAGAACTATATAAACACAGCTAATCAAAATTTTTTTGGCTTTATAAATTGCTTTAGTTGTGTCCTGTAATACGCAGGTCAAAAAACCAAAAATATTCAAAAATTCGCAAAAATACGAAATTTGAGTTTTTGCGCATTAACTGAATTCGGCCAATCTTTCTCAGAACTATATAAACACAGCTAAATAAAATTTTTTTAGCTTTATAAATTGCTTTAATTGTGTCCTGTAATACGCAGGTCAAAAAACCAAAAATATTCAAAAATTCGCAAAAATACGAAATTTGAGTTTTTGCGCATTAACCTCTGCATAAGTAAGCTATCTTGAAACTTTTGGCCCGCAAAACTTTGTAAATAGCTATTTTAGTAAAAATCCAATATAGCACATTAGTGAACTTTTGTAGCGCGCACAATTCGACGTTGGCGTTGTTGCCAATTTCGACTAAAATAGAAAAGCTTGCTGTCACGTGGTATACAAAATTTGCGAAATTCACTTTTTTAATTTATTTCTGTAAACCACTTAAAATGCCTAATCATGCCATTCTGCACATTTTTTGTTTCAACTGTGATTTTGTACAGGAAATTAGTTCCGAATTGCAAATAATCGTTGTTTTTTCACTTTTTTGAAATCATTGTTTCTCCTTAACCAGGCACTCTAGAGCTTAGCATAGTGAACCATTACGTAGGCACACTACACAGCTACATTTCTTATGTGCCTACCTTTTGTGTGTGTGTAATAGCCGCAGCGCTACAGGACCGTGAATGTCACCCAAAATTGCTTTGTTAATCAAAACCTATTTCAATGCTGCCGCCCAAAGTTTTAAACGCACAACCATGTGCCATATCTCATTTAAAAGAACTTAAAAATCTGCAAAAGCACGTGAAATTTAAAAGTTTAACAACTGGTAAGTTTAGCAAAGTTTTAAAAACAATTACATTTTAACGTTTATAGTCAGCGTTGCGCCGCCATTTTGAATTTGGGCGTCCAATTTTTTTTAACGATTAAATTACGCCAACCCTATTAGTTGAAGCGCACACGCTTACATTTTGCGTAAAAATGGCGGCACATGAAATTTTCACACGACAAGTCGAGCATTTATTTTTTGGAATTTGACAAAAATCTTAAAACCTATTGAGCTAAAAATCACGCAAAACCATATTAATCAGCACATTAACAGTCTCTATCATTATGCACATAAATAAATAATCTGAGTGCAGTTATGCAACAAATAAATTTGATGGTGAATTTTCACCAAGCTTGCAAGAAGAAGGGTTGACTGAATTCGGCCAATCTTTCTCAGAACTATATAAACACAGCTAATCAAAATTTTTTTGGCTTCTATAATTGCTTTATATGTGTCCTGTAATAAGCAGGTCAAAAAACCAAAAATATTTAAAAATTCTCAAAATTACGAAATTTGAGTTTTTGCGCATTAACTGAATTTGGCCAATCTTTCTCAGAACTATATAAACACAGCTAATCAAAATTATTTTAGCTTTACAAATTGCTTTAATTGTGTCCTGTAATACGCAGGTCAAAAAACCAAAAATATTTAAAAATTCGCAAAAATACGAAATTTGAGATTTTGCGCATTAACTGAATTTGGCCAATCTTTCTCAAAACTATATAAACACAGCTAATCAAAATTATTTTAGCTTTACAAATTGCTTTAATTGTGTCCTGTAATACGCAGGTCAAAAAACAAAAAATATTTAAAAATTCGCAAAAATACGAAATTTGAGTTTTTGCGCATTAACTGAATTTGGCCAATCTTTCTCAGAACTATATAAACACAGCTAATCAAAATTTTTTTAACTTAACAAATTGCTTTAATTGTGTCCTGCAATACGCAGGTCAAAAAACCAAAAATATTCAAAAATTCGCAAAAATACGAAATTTGAGTTTTTGCGCATTAACTGAATTCAGCCAATCTTTCTCAGAACTATATAAACACAGCTCATGAAAATTTTTTTGGCTTTATAAATTTCTTCAATTGTGTCCTGTAATACGCAGGTCAAAAAACCAAAAATATTCAAAAATTCGCAAAAATACGAAATTTGAGTTTTTGCGCTTTAACTGAACTCGGCCAATCTTTCTCAGAACTATATAAACACAGCTAATCAAAATTTTTTTGGCTTTATTAATTGCTCTAATTGTGTCCTGTAATACGCAGGTCAAAAAACCAAAAATATTCAAAAATTCGCAAAAATACGAAATTTGAGTTTTTGCGCATTAACTAAATTCGGCCAATCTTTCTCAGAACTATATAAACACAGCTAATCAAAATTATTTTGGCTTTACAAATTGCTTTGATTGTGTCCTGTAATACGCAGGTCAAAAAACCAAAAGTATTTAAAAATTAGCAAAAATACGAAATTTGAGTTTTTGCGCATTAACTGAATTTGGCCAATCTTTCTCAGAACTATATAAACACAGCTAATCGAAATTATTTTAGCTTCACAAATTGCTTTAATTGTGTCCTGTAATACGCAGGTCAAAAAACCAAAAATATTTAAAAATTCGCAAAAATACGAAATTTGAGTTTTTGCGCATTAACTGAATTTGGCCAATCTTTCTCAGAACTATATAAACACAGCTAATTAAAATTTTTTTGGCTTTACAAATTGCTTCAATTGTGTCCTGTAATACGCAGGTCAAAAAACCAAAAATATTCAAAAATTCGCAAAAATACGAAATTTGAGTTTTTGCGCATTAACTGAATTTGGCCAATCTTTCTCAGAACTATATAAACACAGCTAATCAAAATTATTTTAGCTTTACAAATTGCTTTAATTGTGTCCTGTAATACGCAGGTCAAAAAACAAAAAATATTTTAAAATTCGCAAAAATACGATATTTGAGTTTTTGCGCATTAACTGAATTTGGCCAATCTTTCTCAGAACTATATAAACACAGCTAATCAAAATTTTTTTAACTTAACAAATTGCTTTAATTGTGTCCTGTAATACGCAGGTCAAAAAACCAAAAATATTCAAAAATTCGCAAAAATACGAAATTTGAGTTTTTGCGCATTAACTGAATTTAGCCAATCTTCATCAGAACTATATAAACACAGCTCATTAAAATTTTTTTGGCTTTATAAATTTCTTCAACTGTGTCCTGTAATACGCAGGTCAAAAAACCAAAAATATTCAAAAATTCGCAAAAATACGAAATTTGAGTTTTTGCGCATTAACTGAACTCGGCTAATCTTTCTCAGAACTATATAAACACAGCTAATTGAAATTATTTTGGCTTTACAAATTGCTTTAATTGTGTCCTGTAATACGCAGGTCAAAAAACCAAAAATATTTAAAAATTCGCAAAAATACGAAATTTGAGTTTCTGCGCATTAACTGAATTTAGCCAATCTTTCTCAGAACTATATTAACACAGCTAATCGACATTATTTTAGCTTTACAAATTGCTTTAATTGTGTCCTGTAATACGCAGGTCAAAAAACTAAAAATATTCAAAAATTCGCAAAAATACGAAATTTGAGTTTTTGCGCATTAACTGAATTCGGCCAATCTTTCTCAGAACTATATAAACACACCTAATCAAAATATTTTTGGCTTTATAAATTGCTTTAATCGTGTCCTGTAATACGCAGGTCAAAAAACCAAAAATATTCAAAAATTCGCAAAAATACGAAATTTGAGTTTTTGCGCATTAACTGAATTTGGCCAATCTTTCTCAGAACTATATAAACACAGCTAATCAAAATTTTTTTGGCTTTATAAATTGCTTTAATTGTGTCCTGTAATACGCAGGTCAAAAAACCAAAAATATTCAAAAATTCGCAAAAATACGAAATTTAAGTTTTTGCGCATTAACTGAATTCGGCCAATCTTTCTCAGAACTATATAAACACAGCTAATCAAAATTATTTTGGCTTTACAAATTGCTTTAATTGTGTCCTGTAATACGCAGGTCAAAAAACCAAAAGTATTTAAAAATTCGCAAAAATACGAAATTTGAGTTATTGCGCATTAACTGAATTTGGCCGATCTTTCTCAGAACTATATAAACACAGCTAATCAAAATTATTTTAGCTTTACAAATTGCTTTAATTGTGTCCTGTAATACGCATGTCAAAAAACCAAAAATATTTAAAAATTCGCAAAAATACGAAATTTAAGTTTTTGCGCATTAACTGAATTCGGCCAATCTTTCTCAGAACTATATAAACACAGCTAATCAAAATTATTTTGGCTTTACAAATTGCTTCAATTTTGTCCTGTAATACGCAGGTCAAAAAACCAAAAATATTTAAAAATTCGCAAAAATACGAAATTTGAGTTTTTGCGATTTAACTGAATTTGGTCAATCTTTCTTAGAACTATATAAACACAGCTCATCAAAATTTTTTTGGCTTTATAAATTTGTTTAATTGTGTCCTGTAATACGCAGGTCAAAAAACCAAAAATATTCAAAAATTCGCAAAAATACGAAATTTGAGTTTTTGCGCATTAACTGAATTCGGCCAATCTTTCTCAGAACTATATAAACACAGCTAATCAAAATTTTTTTAGCTTTATAAATTGCTTTAATTGTGTCCTGTAATACGCAGGTCAAAAAACCAAAAATATTCAAAAATTCGCAAAAATACGAAATTTAAGTTTTTGCGCATTAACTGAATTCGGCCAATCTTTCTCAGAACTATATAAACACAGCTAATCAAAATTATTTTGGCTTTACAAATTGCTTTAATTGTGTCCTGTAATACGCAGGTCAAAAAACCAAAAATATTCAAAAATTCGCAAAAATACGAAATTTAAGTTTTTGCGCATTAACTGAATTCGGCCAATCTTTCTCAGAACTATATAAACACAGCTCATCAAAATTTTTTTGGCTTTATAAATTTCTTTAATTGTGTCCTGTAATACGCAGGTCAAAAAACCAAAAGTATTTAAAAATTCGCAAAAATACGAAATTTGAGTTTTTGCGCATTAACTGAATTTGGCCAATCTTTCTCAGAACTATATAAACACAGCTCATCAAAATTTTTTTGGCTTTATGAATTGCTTTAATTGTGTCCTGTAATACGCAGGTCAAAAAACCAAAAATATTCAAAAATTCGCAAAAATACGAAATTTGAGTTTTTGCGCATTAACTGAATTCGGCCAATCTTTCTCAGAACTACATAAACACAGCTAATCAAAATATTTTTGGCTTTATAAATTGCTTTAATCGTGTCCTGTAATACGCAGGTCAAAAAACCAAAAATATTCAAAAATTCGCAAAAATACGAAATTTGAGTTTTTGCGCATTAACTGAATTTGGCCAATCTTTCTCAGAACTATATAAACACAGCTAATCAAAATTTTTTTGGCTTTATAAATTGCTTTAATTGTGTCCTGTAATACGCAGGTCAAAAAACCAAAAATATTCAAAAATTCGCAAAAATACGAAATTTAAGTTTTTGCGCATTAACTGAATTCGGCCAATCTTTCTCAGAACTATATAAACACAGCTAATCAAAATTATTTTGGCTTTACAAATTGCTTTAATTGTGTCCTGTAATACGCAGGTCAAAAAACCAAAAGTATTTAAAAATTCGCAAAAATACGAAATTTGAGTTATTGCGCATTAACTGAATTTGGCCAATCTTTCTCAGAACTATATAAACACAGCTAATCAAAATTATTTTAGCTTTACAAATTGCTTTAATTGTGTCCTGTAATACGCATGTCAAAAAACCAAAAATATTTAAAAATTCGCAAAAATACGAAATTTAAGTTTTTGCGCATTAACTGAATTTGGCCAATCTTTCTCAGAACTATATAAACACAGCTCATCAAAATTTTTTTGGCTTTATAAATTTGTTTAATTGTGTCCTGTAATACGCAGGTCAAAAAACCAAAAATATTCAAAAATTCGCAAAAATACGAAATTTGAGTTTTTGCGCATTAACTGAATTCGGCCAATCTTTCTCAGAACTATATAAACACAGCTAATCAAAATTTTTTTGGCTTTATAAATTGCTTTAATTGTGTCCTGTAATACGCAGGTCAAAAAACCAAAAATATTCAAAAATTCGCAAAAATACGAAATTTAAGTTTTTGCGCATTAACTAAATTCGGCCAATCTTTCTCAGAACTATATAAACACAGCTCATCAAAATTTTTTTGGCTTTATAAATTTCTTTAACTGTGTCCTGTAATACGCAGGTCAAAAAACCAAAAATATTCAAAAATTCGCAAAAATACGAAATTTGAGTTTTTGCGCATTAACTGAACTCGGCTAATCTTTCGCAGAACTATATAAACACAGCTAATCGAAATTATTTTGGCTTTACAAATTGCTTTAATTGTGTCCTGTAATACGCAGGTCAAAAAACAAAAAATATTTAAAAATTCGCAAAAATACGAAATTTGAGTTTCTGCGCATTAACTGAATTTGGCCAATCTTTCTCAGAACTATATAAACACAGCTAATCGACATTATTTTAGCTTTACAAATTGCTTTAATTGTGTCCTGTAATACGCAGGTCAAAAAACCAAAAATATTTAAAAATTCGCAAAAATACAAAATTTGAGTTTTTGCGCATTAACTGAATTTGGCCAATCTTTCTCAGAACTATATAAACACAGCTAATTAAAATTTTTTTGGCTTTACAAATTGCTTTAATTGTGTCCTGTAATACGCAGGTCAAAAAACCAAAAGTATTTAAAAATTCGCAAAAATACGAAATTTGAGTTTTTGCGCATTAACTGAATTTGGCCAATCTTTCTCAGAACTATATAAACACAGCTCATCAAAATTTTTTTGGCTTTATAAATTGCTTTAATTGTGTCCTGTAATACGCAGGTCAAAAAACCAAAAATATTTAAAAATTCGCAAAAATACGAAATTTGAGTTTTTGCGCATTAACTGAATTCGGCCAATCTTTCTCAGAACTATATAAACACAGCTAATCAAAATTTTTTTGGCTTTATAAATTGCTTTAATCGTGTCCTGTCATACGCAGGTCAAAAAACCAAAAATATTAAAAAATTCGCAAAAATACGAAATTTGAGTTTTTGCGCATTAACTGAATTCGGCCAATCTTTCTCAGAACTATATAAACACAGCTAATCTAAATTTTTTTGGCTTTATAAATTGCTTTAATTGTGTCCTGTAATACGCAGGTCAAAAAACCAAAAATATTCAAAAATTCGCAAAAATTCGAAATTTAAGTTTTTGCGCATTAACTGAATTCGGCCAATCTTTCTCAGAACTATATAAACACAGCTAATCAAAATTATTTTGGCTTTACAAATTGCTTTAATTGTGTCCTGTAATACGCAGGTCAAAAAACCAAAAGTATTTAAAAATTCGCAAAAATACGAAATTTGAGTTATTGCGCATTAACTGAATTTGGCCAATCTTTCTCAGAACTATATAAACACAGCTAATCAAAATTATTTTAGCTTTACAAATTGCTTTAATTGTGTCCTGTAATACGCATGTCAAAAAACCAAAAATATTTAAAAATTCGCAAAAATACGAAATTTAAGTTTTTGCGCATTAACTGAATTTGGCCAATCTTTCTCAGAACTATATAAACACAGCTCATCAAAATTTTTTTGGCTTTATAAATTTGTTTAATTGTGTCTTCTAATACGCAGGTCAAAAAACCAAAAATATTCAAAAATTCGCAAAAATACGAAATTTGAGTTTTTGCGCATTAACTGAATTCGGCCAATCTTTCTCAGAACTATATAAACACAGCTAATCAAAATTTTTTTAGCTTTATAAATTGCTTTAATTGTGTCCTGTAATACGCAGGTCAAAAAACCAAAAATATTCAAAAATTCGCAAAAATACGAAATTTGAGTTTTTGCGCATTACCTGAATTCGGCCAATCTTTCTCAGAACTATATAAACACAGCTAATCAAAATTTTTTTGGCTTTATGAATTGCTTTAATTGTGTCCTGTAATACGCAGGTCAAAAAACCAAAAATATTCAAAAATTCGCAAAAATACGAAATTTAAGGTTTTGCGCATTAACTGAATTCGGCCAATCTTTCTCAGAACTATACAAACACAGCTAATCAAAATTATTTTGGCTTTACAAATTGCTTTAATTGTGTCCTGTAATACGCAGGTCAAAAAACCAAAAGTATTTAAAAATTCGCAAAAATACGAAATTTGAGTTATTGCGCATTAACTGAATTTGGCCAATCTTTCTCAGAACTATATAAACACAGCTAATCAAAATTATTCTGGCTTTACAAATTGCTTTAATTGTGTCCTGTAATACGCATGTCAAAAAACCAAATATATTTAAAAATTCGCAAAAATACAAAATTTAAGTTTTTGCGCATTAACTGAATTTGGCCAATCTTTCTCAAAACTATATAAACACAGCTCATCAAAATTTTTTTGGCTTTATAAATTTGTTTAATTGTGTCCTGTAATACGCAGGTCAAAAAACCAAAAATATTTAAAAATTCGCAAAAATACGAAATTTGAGTTTTTGCGCTTTAACTGAATTCGGCCAATCTTTCTCAGAACTATATAAACACAGCTCATCAAAATTTTTTTAGCTTTATAAATTGCTTCAATTGTGTCCTGTAATACGCAGGTCAAAAAACCAAAAATATTCAAAAATTCGCAAAAATACGAAATTTAAGTTTTTGCGCATTAACTGAATTCGGCCAATCTTTCTCAGAACTATATAAACACAGCTAATCAAAATTATTTTGGCTTTACAAATTGCTTTAATTGTGTTCTGTAATACGCAGGTCAAAAAACCAAAAATATTTAAAAATTCGCAAAAATACGAAATTTGAGTTATTGCGCATTAACTGAATTTGGCCAATCTTTCTCAGAACTATATAAACACAGCTAATCAAAATTATTTTGGCTTTACAAATTGCTTAAATTGTGTCCTGTAATACGCATGTCAAAAAACTAAAAATATTTAAAAATTCGCAAAAATACGAAATTTAAGTTTTTGCGCATTAACTGAATTTGGCCAATCTTTCTCAGAACTATATAAACACAGCTCATCAAAATTTTTTTGGCTTTATAAATTTGTTTAATTGTGTCCCGTAATACGCAGGTCAAAAAACCAAAAATATTCAAAAATTCGCAAAAATACGAAATTTGAGTTTTTGCGCATTAACTGAATTCGGCCAATCTTTCTCAGAACTATATAAACACAGCTAAATAAAATTTTTTTAGCTTTATAAATTGCTTTAATTGTGTCCTGTAATACGCAGGTCAAAAAACCAAAAATATTCAAAAATTCGCAAAAATACGAAATTTGAGTTTTTGCGCATTAACCTCTGCATAAGTAAGCTATCTTGAAACTTTTGGCCCGCAAAACTTTGTAAATAGCTATTTTAGTAAAAATCCAATATAGCACATTAGTGAACTTTTGTAGCGCGCACAATTCGACGTTGGCGTTGTTGCCAATTTCGACTAAAATAGAAAAGCTTGCTGTCACGTGGTATACAAAATTTGCGAAATTCACTTTTTTAATTTATTTCTGTAAACCACTTAAAATGCCTAATCATGCCATTCTGCACATTTTTTGTTTCAACTGTGATTTTGTACAGGAAATTAGTTCCGAATTGCAAATAATCGTTGTTTTTTCACTTTTTTGAAATCATTGTTTCTCCTTAACCAGGCACTCTAGAGCTTAGCATAGTGAACCATTACGTAGGCACACTACACAGCTACATTTCTTATGTGCCTACCTTTTGTGTGTGTGTAATAGCCGCAGCGCTACAGGACCGTGAATGTCACCCAAAATTGCTTTGTTAATCAAAACCTATTTCAATGCTGCCGCCCAAAGTTTTAAACGCACAACCATGTGCCATATCTCATTTAAAAGAACTTAAAAATCTGCAAAAGCACGTGAAATTTAAAAGTTTAACAACTGGTAAGTTTAGCAAAGTTTTAAAAACAATTACATTTTAACGTTTATAGTCAGCGTTGCGCCGCCATTTTGAATTTGGGCGTCCAATTTTTTTAACGATTAAATTACGCCAACCCTATTGGTTAAAGTGCACACGCTCACATTTTGCGTAAAAATGGCGGCACATGAAATTTTCACACGACTAGTCGAGCATTTATTTTTTGGAATTTGACAAAAATCTCAAAACCTATTGAGCTAAAAATCACGCAAAACAATATTAATCAGCACATTAACAGTCTCTATCATTATGCACAAAAATAAATAATCTAAGTGCAGTTATGCAACAAATAAATTTGATGGTGAATTTTCACCAAGCTTGCAAGAAGGAGGGTTGACTGAATTCAGCCAATCTTTCTCAGAACTATTTAAACACAGCTAATCAAAATTTTTTTGGCTTCATAAATTGCTTTATATGTGTCCTGTAATACGCAGGTCAAAAAACCAAAAATATTCACAAATTCGCAAAAATACATAATTTAAGTTTTTGCGCATTGACTGAATTCGGCTAATCTTTCTCGGAACTATATAAACACAGCTAATCAAAATTTTTTTGGCTTTATAAATTGCTTTATATGTGTCCTGTAATACGCAGGTCAAAAAACCAAAAATATTTAAAAATTAGCAAAAATACATAATTTAAGTTTTTGCGCATTAACCCTTGCATAAGTAAGCTATCTTGAAACTTTTGGCCTGCAAAACTTTGTAAATAGCTATTTTGGTAAAAATCCAATATAGCACATTAGTGAACTTTTGTAGCGCGCACAATTTGACGTTGGCGTTGTTGCCAATTTCGACTAAAATAGAAAAGCTTGCTGTCACGTGGTATACAAAATTTGCGAAATTCACTTTTTTAATTTTTTTCTGTAAACCACTTAAAATGCCTAATCATGCCATTCTGCACATTTTTTGTTTCAACTGTGATTTTGTACAGGAAATTAGTTCCGAATTGCAAATAATCGTTGTTTTTTCACTTTTTTGAAATCATTGTTTCTCCTTAACTAGGCACTCTAGAGCTTAGCATAGTAAACCATTACGTAGGCACACTACACAGCTACATTTCTTATGTGCTTACCTTTTGTGTGTGTGTAATAGCCGCAGCGCTACAGGACCGCGAATGTCACCCAAAATTGCTTTGTTAATCAAAACCTATTTCAATGCTGCCGCCCAAAGTTTGAAACGCACAACCATGTGCCATATCTCATTTAAAAGAACCTAAAAATCTGCAAAAGCACGTGAAATTTGAAAGTTTAACAACTGGTAAGTTTAGCAAAGTTTTAAAAACAATTACATTTTAACGTTTATAGTCAGCGTTGCGCCGCCATTTTGAATTTGGGCGTCCAATTTTTTTTAACGATTAAATTACGCCAACCCTATTAGTTGAAGCGCACACGCTCACATTTTGCGTAAAAATGGCGGCACATGAAATTTTCACACGACAAGTCGAGCATTTATTTTTTGGAATTTGACAAAAATCTCAAAACCTAATAAGCTAAAAATCACGCAAAACAATATTAATCAGCACATTAACAGTCTCTATCATTATGCACAAAAATAAATAATCTGAGTGCAGTTATGCAACAAATAAATTTGATGGTGAATTTTCACCAAGCTTGCAAGAAGGAGGGTTGACTGAATTCGGCCAATCTTTCTCAGAACTATATAAACACAGCTAATCAAAATTATTTTGGCTTTATAAATTGCTTTATATGTGTCCTGTAATACGCAGGTCAAAAAACCAAAAATATTTAAAAATTGGCAAAAATACATAATTTAAGTTTTTGCGCATTAACCCTTGCATAAGTAAGCTATCTTGAAACTTTTGGCCCGCAAAACTTTGTAAATAGCTATTTTAGTAAAAATCCAATATAGCACATTAGTGAACTTTTGTAGCGCGCACAATTTGACGTTGGCGTTGTTGCCAATTTCGACTAAAATAGAAAAGCTTGCTGTCACGTGGTATACAAAATTTGCGAAATTCACTTTTTTAATTTTTTTCTGTAAACCACTTGAAATGCCTAATCATGCCATTCTGCACATTTTTTGTTTCAACTGTGATTTTGTACAGGAAATTAGTTCCGAATTGCAAATATTCGTTGTTTTTTCACTTTTTTGAAATCATTGTTTCTCCTTAACCAGGCACTCTAGAGCTAAGCATAGTGAACCATCACGTAGGCACACTACACAGCTACATTTCTTATGTGCTTACCTTTTGTGTGTGTTATAGCTGCAGCGCTACGGGACCGTGAATAACACCCAAAATTGCTTTGTTAATTAAAACCTATTTCAATGCTGCCGCCCAAAGTTTTTAACGCACAACCATGTGCCATATCTCATTTGAAAGCCCTTAAAAATCTGCAAAAGCACGTGAAATTTGAAAGTTTAACAACTGG
>OX461813.1:0-15586 GCA_949802685.1 Dicyrtomina minuta
ATTTAAATAGCTTAAAGTTTAAAGCATAGTGTTGAAGTTACTAGGATAGTATTTTACTTTTAAATAGTTTTTAAAAAAATATAAAAATTTATTTATATAGTGAAAATATATTGTTTTTATTAAACTATATTAAAAAGGAAACATAGGAATTTAACCCATAGACTTATAAGTTAGCGGCTTAAAGTTGATCCTCTTTCCTTTATTTTAAGGAAGTTAAAATTCTTATGGTCATTAACAGTGACTAACTATTTATTAGTTTCTTAAAAAAAAAAAAGAGGGGTTTCATAAACCTAGTTTTCAGGTCGAAATTGAATGCTTAAAGCTTCCTATTTAAAAGTAGATCTTATGGATACTTTTTACATGCAAAATAAATGTTATTATTAACTACTACTCTATTTCTTTCAATCTAAGGATCCTTCATTTCATTCATGGATGGTCCCTACAACTAAAACTAAAATAAAAATTAGGGTTAAGCCCAATCAAACTTCTTGCCCCATCCAATTGAATATAATAGGTATAGGAATGATAATAGTAATTTCTACATCAAAAATTAAGAAAATTACAGCTAGGAGGTAAAAATGTAAAGAAAACGGTAGGCGAGATATTCTCTTAGGATCATACCCACACTCAAACGGGCTTATTTTTTCTCGAGAAAAAATTCTTTTAGCCGAAATTGTTGAGTTTAATATAATTAATACCATCGAAACTAGTAAGGCCAAACAGAACACTATAAAAATTATGCTCTCCTGAATAGGACTTTTTAATTGGAAGTTAAAGTTACTTTTTATAATAAGGGCATATTTTATGAGCCCCATCAATAGATGTTTATGTATAAGAATAGTCAAACTACATCTACAAAGTGTCAATATCAGGCTGCAGCCTCGAATCCAAAGTGATGTGCGCTAGAAAAATGAGCTTCATTTATTCGTAATAGACAAATTAATAAAAAAGTTGTTCCAATAATGACATGAAGTCCGTGAAATCCAGTTGCTATGAAGAATGTTGCTCCATAGATAGCATCAGAGATATTAAAATTGGCCTCCCAATATTCTAAACCCTGTAGTCTAGTAAAATAAATTCCTAACACTAGGGTTATTACTAGACTTATACTAGCTTGACTAAAATTATTTTCAATGATTGAATGGTGGGTTCAGGTTACAGTAACCCCCGAAGAAAGAAGTACAATGGTATTTAATAGAGGAATTTGAAATGGGTTAAACGGTGTGACCCCCATTGGAGGTCATAGCAATCCAATTTCAATTCTGGGGGATAAACTTCTATGAAAAAATGCTCAGAAGAAAGATAAGAAAAAAAAGATTTCAGAAACAATAAATAAAACTATTCCTCATTTTATGCCAGTAACTACATTAAATGTGTGTAATCCTTGAAATGTTCTTTCTCGAGAGACATCTCGTCATCATTGATAAGACGTAATAATTAAAATTACTAATCCTAGTAATATTAGTTCTATGTTTATTGTGTGAAATCATTTTACTAGGCCAGAGGTAAGAGTTAAAGCTCCAATTGATGCTGTAAGAGGTCAGGGGCTTTGATCTACTAGATGAAATGAATGATTTTTTTTAACTATCATTAATGGTCCGAGATTTCTCTAGTGTATAAAGTTACTAGCACAGAAAATACATAGGATTGAATTACAGATACTGAAAGTTCTAGGGCTAGAAGTATAATTTGTGCTAATACGATTAATCCTATAATATACGCAGAGGCCCCAACAGCTTGGTTCCCCAATAGTGTTATTAGTAAATGACCTGCAATTATATTTGCTATTAGTCGTACTGCTAGGGTTATTGGACGGATTGTGTTTCTAATAGTTTCAATTAAAACTATAAATGGCATTAAAGCGGTGGGTGTACCCTGAGGTACTAAGTGAGCAAATATATACATAGTGTAGTTTATCCAACCATAAATTATTAAGGCTAGCCATAAAGGCAAGGCCAGAGATAAAGTAATTGTCATGTGACTTGTTGCATTAAAAATATAGGGGAATAACCCAAGAAAGTTATTTATTAAAATAAAGGTAAATAACATGATTAATAACGACGTTAACCCCTTTCTTGAAGTTGGTCCAATAATAGTTTTAAACTCACTGTGTAAAATAGAAAGTATTTTTTTGATTATAGTATTAAACTTAAAAGATCCCTTTCAGTATTTAGGCACTAAAATTAAGATTACAATAAATAGGGCGATTCAGTTGTTTAAAATCTTAAAAGAAGAAGTTGGATCAAAAATAGAAAATAAGTTACTTATCATATTCAGTTGTTTTGAGAATAGCCTTTAAGGTTAAAAGATTTATTTATTTTAATTGTCGCTTCTAAATAGAAGTAATTTTTTCTTGCTGTGATTAAAGCTCCAATAGTAGATATAACAAATAAAATTTCTCATATTAGGGGGGATATTTGTGGTATCAAGAAATATCTATTGGATAACTCAGATCTGACACTTCTACGTTATTATTTTAACTAAATTCTTTCATTAAGAGCAATTAATGCTATAGTATGATTTAAGAGATCATTGCTTATTGTGTTTCAGCCACCTAATGTTATGCTATTTTTTTAACTCAAGATAAAAAATTTTTTGTTGTAGAGGCTTCGATAGAAATGGGCATAAAACTATGATTTGCCCCGCAAATTTCTGAACATTGCCCGTAAAATAGTCCTGGCCGATTAGTAAAAAATCTAATTTGGTTTAATCGGCCAGGTACTGCATCAACTTTAACTCCTAATCTTGGGACCGTCCAAGAATGTAATACATCTGCAGCAGTGATTAAATTACGCACTTGTGTTATTATAGGAACCACAGTTCGATTATCTACATCAATTAAACGAAAAGAGTTATTTAGTATTTCTGTCAATGGGATTATATATGAGTCAAATTCTAAGGAAGAAAAGTCTGAATACTCATAAGATCAATATCATTGGTGGCCAATAGTCTTAATTGTTAAGGAAGGTTTATAAACTTCATCTAGCAAATAAAGTAGTCGAATTGAAGGAAACCCAATAAAAAGTAAAATAACAGTAGGTACTACTGTTCAAAATAATTCTAGTGAGTGAGATTCTAGCATCATTCTATTTATGTCCCTGTTTGAAGTAGTTTTAAAAAGATTATACCCTACAACAGTAATAATTAAAATTAAAATTGTTATAGCATGATTATGAAAAAAAATTAATTGCTCTATTAATGGAGAAGAGGCATTTTGAAAGTTTAAAGCTGATCATGTAGATATCTCTAAAAAAGATTTTATTCTTATGAATGAATTTTAAACTCATTACAATTTTCTGCCACATTAGAACTTAGTTAGTAAAGTTAATTCAATGTAAGAGTGATCTGATGGAGGAGTGTTTTGTAGTCACTCAATAGAAGGAGAAGTTAAAAAGTTTCTGTTAACTATTCGACTTGAAGATAAAGCTTCTCATAAAATAAATATAAATATAATTACTGCAATAACTGAAGTGTATCTTCCTACAGAAGATACGATATTTCATATAGCATATGCATCAGGGTAATCTGAGTATCGTCGAGGTATTCCATTTAACCCTAAAAAGTGTTGAGGAAAAAATGTTATATTCACTCCAATAAATATAGTAACAAATTGAATTTTTAGTCAGTTTGAGTTTATAGAAGTCCCTCTTAATAAGGGGAACCAGTGAATTAGCCCCCCTATAATTGCAAACACCGCGCCCATTGATAAAACATAATGAAAATGTGCCACTACGTAATAAGTGTCGTGAAGAACAATGTCAATCGAAGAGTTAGCTAAAATAATTCCTGTTAGCCCCCCCAAAGTGAATAAAAAAACGAATCCTAGGCTTCATATCAATGAAGGGGTAATAGTAAGGTTGGCCCCTTGAAGGGTTGCAATTCATCTAAAAATTTTTACTCCTGTGGGGATTGCAATAATTATTGTAGCAGCTGTAAAGTAAGCGCGGGTATCTACATCTATTCCGACTGTAAACATATGGTGAGCCCATACAATAAACCCTAAAAGTCCAATTGCCATTATAGCATAAATTATACCCAATTGTCCAAAAGTTTGTTTCTTTCCACTCTCGAAAGTAATAATATGAGAGATCATTCCAAATCCAGGTAAAATTAAAATATAGACTTCTGGGTGCCCAAAGAATCAAAATAAATGTTGGTATAAAATAGGGTCTCCCCCACCTGCAGGGTCAAAAAATGCTGTATTTAAGTTTCGGTCTGTTAGTAGTATGGTAATAGCCCCAGCCAAAACAGGAAGGGATAGTAGTAGTAAAATAGCAGTTAGAAAAACGGATCATACAAATAGTGGGGTTCGATCCCAGGTTATACCTGGGGAGCGTATGTTAATAATTGTAGTAATAAAATTAATAGCACCTAAAATTGATGACACTCCTGCTAAATGAAGACTAAAAATTGAGAGATCAACTGAACCCCCAGCATGAGATACATTAGAAGCAAGAGGGGGGTAAACTGTCCACCCCGTTCCAGCCCCTCTTTCTACTAATCCTCCAGCAAGCAACAGCGTTAAGGAGGGAGGAAGCAATCAAAATCTTATATTATTTATACGAGGAAAAGCTATGTCTGGGGCTCCAATTATTAAAGGTACTAATCAGTTGCCAAATCCACCAATTATAATTGGCATAACTATAAAAAAGATTATAATAAAAGCGTGTGCAGTAACTATTACGTTATAAATTTGGTCATCTCCGATTAATCTTCCTGGCTGTCCTAATTCTAATCGAATTAATACTCTAAAAGCAGTTCCAACTATTGCGGACCAAAATCCAAAAATTAAATATATAGTCCCAATGTCCCTATGGTTTGTTGAGAATATCCATCGAATTAGAAGAGTGTCTGATTTAAGGTATTAAACTGTAAATTTAATTAGGGGTCCAAAGCTCCTCTTCTTAATCTATTTTCATGGTTGAATTGCAAATTCAGCTTTCTTTTTTTTTAAAGGTAGATTTTAAAAATTTACAAGGGCTTTTCTTATATAATAAACTTTGAAGGCTTATAGTTTTATTAACTTAAAATTTTAAGTTAATAAAACTATAAGAGGAGAGATTGTGTTAATTGCTAGACTTATCCACAAAAATATATGTGATTTAGTAACTAACCCCCCAATATTTTTTATTGGGTTATTTTGGGACAGTAAAAAAATTGAGTAACAAAGTCGAATATAGTATAATAGTGAAATAAAAGAGGCCCCCAGAAGTGTTAATATAGTAAAAATTAATTTTATAGCAACTATTTTTTTAATTACTACTAATTTTCTTAAAAATCCTAAGAAGGGTGGAAGACCTCCTATTGATAGAATATTCATAGAAAAGACTAATTTTCTGGCCTTGGTTAAATAAATTTTTGAAAGGTCCGAAACTTTTTTTACCTTAAATACTCCTAACCATAAAAAGAAACCTACTATAATAACGCTATAAAATATAAAGTAGGTGGCTCATGTTTTTATTCTAATAGTTACCCCAGAAATCATTCAAGCACCGTGGATTATTGATGAATAGGCAATTACCCTAATAATAGAGTTTTGATTTAATCCTCCTAATGCCCCAATAACAGCTCTTAACACTAAGAAGATAAACAATAAATTAGAATTAGAATAGGAAAGAAACATAAAAGGGGCAATTTTTTGTCAGGTTAAAATAATAAATGATTGTGATAGTCTTGTAAATTCTAAAACCTGAGGCAATCAGAACTGGAATGGGGGGATTCCAGACTTTATTATTATGGCTAATGTAAATGCGTCTCTTCTTATTCTTATACTGGGGGAGTATATTGAATAATATAAGATAATAAAGGAAGTGATAATAATGATAGAAGCAAAAGTTTGTACCAAAAAATACTTAATAGCTGAACTAGTAGAATTCAAATTAATTTTATTAATTAAAAGGGGGATTAATATTATTAAATTGATTTCTAAAGCTAACCAAGAGATTACTCAACTGTTACAAGAAATAGCCAAAATTGTACTGTTAATTAAAATTAATATAAACATAAGATTGCTTGATTTTAAAAACATTAAAAAGAGAATAAAAATTCATATTTGAGGTATGAGCCCAACAGCTTTAACTTTAGCTTATCTTTTTAGAATTTAATGTAGTAAAATAGATTATATTTATTTTATACGAATAAAAAATTTTGAGTTTTTGGGAACCAGTGAAATTCTGGTAATATAAAAAAAGAAAGACAGAAAACTGTATAATCTACTCTATCAAAATAACCCTTTAAATTCAGGCACTTTCTTTAAGTAAAACGCTCTTGAATGATAAATTATGCTTAAAAATATTTATTTTTTTTCTTAAAGATTTTAATTTATCCTGTGATATAAAAAAAGTAAAATACCTTTTTTATATCACATATTTTACTTTATTGTAAGTGATGAAAACATCCGTTGGATGTTGTTTTTTATATAATTATTTCTATCCGTCGATACTACACATACTATATGTGTATACATATTAATTAAACACATATATATTAAATATATACACAAATATATGTATACATATATATATGTATATTATATATATTATATATACATATATATGTATAATATATATGTATATTATATATACACATATATATGTATAATATATATATATATATGTATACATATTAATTAAATATATATAATTCTCTTTTATATAAAAAGAGAATTATATATATATAGATATATATTAAATATATATATATACATATATATGTATACATATATATATATGTATATTATATATACACATATATATGTATAATATATATATATATATGTATACATATTAATTAAATATATATAATTCTCTTTTATATAAAAAGAGAATTATATATATATAGATATATATTAAATATATATATACATATATATGTATACATATATATATGTATATTATATATACACATATATATATGTATAATATATATATATATATGTATACATATTAATTAAATATATATATATATAATTCTCTTTTATATAAAAAGAGAATTATATATATATAGATATATATTAAATATATATATATACATATATATGTATACATATATATATGTATATTATATATACACACATATATATGTATAATATATATATATATATGTATACATATTAATTAAATATATATAATTCTCTTTTATATAAAAAGAGAATTATATATATATATAGATATATATATTAAATATATATATACATATATATATACATATATATATGTATATTATAATTGTTTATAAACTAATAATAAATTATTATTTTAAATAAAATCTTTTATACATATGTTTTTCTCTTTTGTAAAAATAAAAAAAAGAGAAAAACATACTTTCTTTTTTTTCCGCGTAGCTCGCCCCTCTCATAAAAGTTTGATTCTTGCTTTAATATTAGTTTTTTAAAAAATTTACATGTAATTTTGATAGTGAAAATATTTCTATTTAAATTTTAATTTTTGTCGCAGTAACTAGCATTAGGCTACTTATTATTAAGGTTTAGTTATTTAAAATAAAGGTTTGAATTAATTTGTGCCAGCATTCGCGGTTATACTCTAAACTCTAATTAATATTTTTGGTGAAAATTAATTTTTATTTTAAGTATTTAAATAATAGATTTTATGGGGGTAAAATCTTTATTTTTATATTTAAAATTAATTATTATTATTCCAAATTATTTATCTAACCTGGATTAGATACCCAGTTTTATTTTTGGGGGCGTTCCTTAGTAGTAAATTTTAAAACTTAAAGAATTTGGCGGTAAATTAATCTTTACAGAGGAACCTGTTTTATAATCGATAGTCCACGTTTTTTTGCACTAATTTATTCATTTATATACCGTTGTTTTTAAATTAGTCTTAAGACTAATTTAAAATCTTTTTTAAAGAGAAAATCAAATCAAGGTTTAGTTATTAATTAGAAGAAATTGGTTACAATAATTTAAAATTACAGTTTCTTATTATACTACCATAAGGATAAGTTGGATTTGTAAGTAAAACATAAGCTTTTTTAGTCATTTTGGAATAGTTCTAATTTATGTACACATCGCCCGTCATTCTCGTTATAAGATGAGACAAGTCGTAACAAAGTAGACTTGCTGGAAAGGAGGTCTTGATAGTAAAATATAGCTTAACTAAAGTGTTTTACTTACACTGAAATGATCGTTTTAAAATTAAAATGTATTTTATTCTATTTTATAGTTTTTAATTAAAGGCTATTTTTAATTTAGTTTTTAAAAAATTATTTTTTTTTATTTCTCAGTGTTGAAAATTTTAAATAATACTTAAATAATATAAAGTTAAATTATAATATAAATTACCTTTTGTATTAGGGAGTGTTTAATTTTTATATTATTTATTTTTCTCGAAAAATAAATAGCTATATTAATGTAAAAAGTAGTAGAATTTATTTTTGAGTACTTTATTATGGAGGAGAAATTTTATTTCGGTTTATTTTATATCTAGTTTTTTTTAATTAAATTCAATTTAACTTGATTAATTTAGTTAATTAATTCTTAATTAATTATTTAATTAGGTTAATATTTAAAGGGATAATCTTTTAAATTTATTTAATCACAAATTTTATTTTATTGTATTTATTTTATTTAAGCTTATAAACAGCTATTATTAGATTAAGTTAAATTTCAGGATTACTTATTTAATATATTTATTTTAATGACTTGTGGTTTTATTAAAAAGTGTCTTTTTTCAAAAATATTTTCAATTATAATGATACTATTAGTAATATTTTATTTTATTTTTATTTATGCAAAAAAATAAATTATATAAACTCGGCAATAATAAATTTGAATGTTTAACAAAAACATTTCTTTTAGTTTTACTTTAAAGTATAGTCTGCCCACTGAATTTTTTAAAGGGCCGCGGTATTCTGACCGTGCAAAGGTAGCATAATCATTAGCCTTTTAATTGAAGGATTGAATGAATGGCTTAACAATTTTATTCTTTATTTAATTTATGATATTAAATTTAATTTATAGTAAAAATTCTGTAAAATTTTTGTTAGACGATAAGACCCTATAGATCTTTATTCTAACACAATAGGCACAATTTGGGGGAATTGTGCCTATTGTGTTAGAATTTTATTGGGGCAATATTTAGAATAAAAACAATTTCTTTTATATATTTAACTAAAATTTTTATCCATCATTTTGAATTTAAAAAGTTACCTTAGGGATAACAGCGTTATATTTTTGGAGAGTTCCTATCGATAAAATATCTTGCGACCTCGATGTTGAATTAAAGTTTCTGGTTAGGGCAGCATTTAATTAAGATAGTCTGTTCGACTATAAAAACTTTACATGATTTGAGTTCAAACCGGCGTAAGCCAGGTTGGTTTCTATCTTCAAAGTAATATTAATCTTTTTAGTACGAAAGGATTAAATGATTTTAATATTTAGCTAATTTGGCAGAAATTGTTTTTGATTTAGAATCTTTATATTTGAGTTAAAATACTTTAATTTAGTATATTATTGATTTTTTTTTCATGTTTTTTTCTTATTTACTTTTATTAGTTGGGGTTTTGGTTAGAGTTGCCTTTATAATTTTGCTAGAGCGAAAAGTTTTAGGGTATATTCAATTGCGCAAAGGTCCTAATAAAGTTGGGGTTGTAGGAATTGTTCAATCTTTTAGAGATGCTATTAAGTTGTTTATTAAGGAGCAGTTTTTTCCTAATAAAAGAAACTTTATGGTTTATTACTTTTCCCCCGTTGCTTCTTTATTTATTGTTCTTTTTTTGTGGGTGCTTTTACCATTAAAAATAAATACAGTTAACTTAATGCTCGGGGGCTTGTTTTTTTTTTGCTGCACTAGTTTTGGGGTATATTGCTTAATCGGTAGAGGTTGATCTTCTAATTCTAATTATGCTTTAATTGGGGCTATCCGTGGTATTGCCCAAACTGTTTCATATGAAGTAAGAATGGCTTTGATTTTTTTAAGACTTATCTTTTTAATTAATTCCTATAATTTTTTTTCTTTCTTTTATAATCAATCTGCTGTTTGGTTTATTTTTTTCTTTTTGCCCATTTTTTTTTGTTGATACACCTCAATATTAGCCGAGACTAATCGCACCCCCTTTGATTTTGCTGAGGGAGAATCTGAGTTAGTAAGCGGTTTTAATGTAGAATATTCTAGTGGTGGGTTTGCATTGTTATTTTTGGCCGAATACGCCAGAATTATTTTTATAAGATATTTTGTTATTATTTTAATGTTTGGGGGGCTACAGCACGGGTTTTTATTAAATAACCTAATAGGAATAATTTTTATTTATAGCTTTTTGTGATTTCGCTCATGTCTTCCTCGGTACCGTTATGACAAATTGATAAATTTAGCTTGAAGGATTTACTTGCCTGTATCCCTTTTTTTTATGACTTTTTATGTTTTTTTAAAAATTGTCACTCTAATCAGTGGTTTTTTAAATTTTAAAAGAAAAATAAAATTAGTAAAGGGGTTAAACCTTTTTAATCTGTTTTCAAGACAGATGCTTGGGCGGTCAGCCAACTAATTATATTACTATTTTATCTCATGTTTTTTGAGCTAAGGGATTTATAATAAAGTAACTAAAGTAAACTACTGTTAGTACCTGCCCTAATATAATGTACGGGTCTTCTACCGGTCGTGCCCCAATTCAGGTTAACAAAATAACAATATTTAGAAGAGATCAAAATATAATTTTGTTTATAGGGTAAAACTGTGTCCCCACAATTATCGTTTTTTGGGTGAGAGGTAGAATAAATAGGATTGCGATTGATAAAACTAGTGCAATTACTCCACCAAGTTTATTTGGGATTGATCGTAAAATTGCGTAAGCAAATAAAAAATATCATTCAGGTTGAATGTGAACTGGGGTTACTAAAGGATTAGCCGGGATAAAATTTTCGCAATCCCCCAATAAATATGGTGACACTATTCTTATTATCACTAATGCTCAAATTATTATAATAAACCCAAACACATCCTTTATTGAAAAAAAGGGGTGGAAAGAAATTTTTTCTGCATTGGAGTTTACTCCTACTGGGTTGTTAGACCCAGTTTGATGTAAAAATAATAAATGAATTATTACTATTGCAGCAATAACAAAAGGCAATAAAAAGTGTAGTGAGAAAAATCGGGTTAAAGTGGCGTTGTCAATTGCAAAGCCCCCTCACACCCATTGAACTATTGTAGTCCCCAGGTAAGGAACTGCTGATAGTAAATTAGTAATCACTGTTGCCCCTCAAAATGATATTTGTCCCCATGGTAATACATATCCTACGAAAGCAGTTCCTATGACTAAGAATAGAATTAAAACTCCCACTGCTCAAGTTTCCCTATACAGGTAAGAGGCGTAATATATGCCTCGCCCAATATGTAAGTAGATACAAATAAAAAAGAATGATGCCCCATTGGCATGTATTACTCGTAATAACCATCCGTAGTTTACGTCACGCATAATGTAAATTACTCTTGAGAATGCCAGTGATACATCCCCGGCGTAATGTATAGCTAAAAAAAGGCCAGATATGATTTGGATTATTAAGCATACTCCTAGTAAGGAGCCAAAGTTTCATCATGCAGAAATGTTTATAGGAGTTGGGAGCTCTACTAGAGATCCATTAACAATTCTAATAAGAGGGTGTGTTTTTCGTAAATTTTTCATTAATTTTTTGTTGATCGAATCGGCCCAATTTTATTTCTTGTGATTTTTACTACTACAATTAAAGTAATTAATAGGTAAAATATTCTAATAATAGTTGGCACTATAGTTGTTTCTGTTATTATTTTATAAAAATTTAAGGGAAGTCTTATTTCCTGGGGGGAAGAAAGTTGGGCTGATATCACATAAATCAAAATTATTATAGGGGCAATAATTTTTATGTCAACTTTTAGCTTAAAATTTTCGTTTGATGCTAGGCTGCAGATGTAAATGAATAAAACTATTAGTCCACCCAAGAAAATAAGAAATAAAATATACGAGAATCAAGAAGTACTATTAACCAATCATACTAATATACAAATAAAAAATGTCTGTATAATAATATTTACTATTAACAGTATTGGATGATTTATACTAATAAAAATTAGTCTTAACGCTATGGGAGCTAAAAGGAAAAAAAAAATTCAAGATTTATTTAAATAATAATATAAACTTTGGAAGTTTAAGTTAAGTGAATAACTTTTTCTTGTAGTTTATTCAAATATTTTTGATTTTTGGTTTACAAGACCAATATTTTTTTTTAAATTAAATAAACTTATTTTAATAATCTACTTTATTATACTTCTTAGAGGGATGTATATTTTTAGCTCTAAGCGAAAACATCTTTTACTTACCCTTTTAAGCCTTGAGTTTATGGTATTAGCTATTTTTATAGCTATTTTTATTATACTTAGTTCTTTTCATTTTTTTTTTAGTCTACTATACTTAGTTTTTGCAGCTTGTGAGGGAGCATTAGGATTATCTATTTTAATCGGAATAAGCCGAGCTTACGGAGGGGATTATTTTAGTGTCTTTAACTTTGGATAATGATTACTTTGATTTTTGCTAGACTATTTCTTTTAATGGGGTTTATTGAATGACAAAAAAAAGTCTATTTAAGAGTTTTTTTAATAGTCTTTTTTTATTTTTTTTTTCCTTTTTATTTTGATTTTTATTTTATGTCTTTTTTTTTTGATGCTATTTCTTTTTCTCTTATTTTCTTATCTTTTTGACTCACTATTCTTATGGTGTTTTCTAGCTATATGGTTATTTTTAATAAAGCCAGAAGAAACTTTTATTTGTTCTTAATTTTTTTTCTTATAATTGTTTTAATTATAAGCTTTTCTTTTTCTAGCTCTTTGTTATTTTATTTTTTTTTTGAGGTATCTCTTATTCCAACATTACTTATAATTATGGGTTGAGGGTATCAGCCGGAACGGCTTCAAGCTTCTGTTTATTTTTTATTTTATACTTTGTTTGGGTCCCTTCCTCTTTTATTAGTTCTTTTTTTTATTAATAGAAAGGGGGCAAGATTTTTATTTTTTCAAATAGACTATATTGTTATAAACAGAGGTGCGGTAAAGTTTATTATCCTATTATTTATTATAATAGCTTTCTTAATTAAGATACCAATATATTTATTTCACCTGTGGCTTCCAAAAGCTCATGTGGAAGCCCCAGTAGCTGGATCTATAATTTTGGCTGGGGTGTTATTAAAACTTGGGGGATATGGAATTTGTCGTATTCTTTGTTCTGTGTCTTTTATTGTATCTTATATTAGAACTTGAATTATTAGTTTAAGCTTAGTCGGTATACTATTTGTGGGGTTTATTTGTTGTCGTTTAAATGATTTTAAAGCTTTAATTGCATACTCTTCAGTTGCACACATAGGTTTAGTTTTAGGGGGTATTATTTCTTTTTTTTCTTGGGGTTACTCTGGTGGTCTTTTAATAATAGTTAGTCACGGTTTAGCTTCTTCTGGCCTTTTTTGTATTGTCAATATATACTACGAACGAATTTCTAGTCGTAGTCTTTTCTTAAATAGGGGGTTATTAATACTAATTCCTGGGTTTGGCTTAATAATTTTTATATTATCTGCTGCTAATATTTCTGCTCCCCCTACAATTAATCTTTTATCTGAAGTCTTCTTAATGTTTAGTGTATTGGGGTATACTAATATAATAGTTATTGTATTTCCTGTTGGGTCTTTTATGGGAGCTGTTTTTACTATCTATATATTTTCATACTCTCAACACGGTAAAAACTTTAATTCTATGTTTAGATGACTATCTGCTAGCTCTCGTGAAATTCACACTCTTTTATGTCATTTAATTCCAATCAATCTTTTGTTGTTAAAAAGATTAAATTTATTATTTATCTAGTGCTTGGGTAGTTTATTAAAATATGAATTTGTGGTGTTCAAGATAACGTAAGGTTTTCAGGTAATTAAATTACTATCTATTTGTTTTTACTTAGGTACTATATTGTTTTCAATTAGATTGATGGGAGCCTATTTAAGTTTGATTTTTTATAATTCCTCTTTTACTTTATTTTTGGAGTGAGAAATTTTAAATTTTAACAGTTTTTCAATAGTGATGCTTTTTTTGTTAGATTGGATGAGTCTTAGATTTATAAGTGTTGTATTGTTAATTTCTAGAATAGTTTTATTTTACAGAAACAGTTATATAAGGGGGGATATTAATTTAATTAAGTTTATTTTTTTAGTGTTTTTATTCGTAGTCTCAATGGTTCTTATGATTATAAGCCCCAATTTAATCAGAATTCTTTTGGGTTGGGATGGACTTGGTTTGGTTTCATATTGTTTAGTAATTTACTATCAAAATAATAAGTCTGCTAATGCTGGTATAATTACAATTTTATCTAATCGTATTGGTGATATTGCCATTTTGTTAGCAATTTCTTGAATGCTAAACTTTGGCTCTTGTAATTTTTACTTTTTGCCATTTGTTTATGGTAACAGTTTAATACTAATTCTTTTATTTTTAATTACATTAGCAGCAATAACAAAAAGAGCACAAATTCCTTTTTCTGCTTGGCTTCCTGCAGCAATAGCGGCTCCCACCCCGGTTTCTTCTTTAGTTCATTCTTCTACTCTGGTTACTGCTGGGGTTTATTTACTTATTCGGTTTAGAAATGTAATTAATTTTCATTTTGCTCTTTTTGTTATTGCTGTAACTACTATGCTTATAAGAGGGATTGGGGCTAATTATGAAATGGATTTAAAAAAGGTTATTGCCCTATCTACTCTTAGCCAGCTTGGAGTAATAATAATGGTACTATCTTTAGGGATAGTGGAGTTATCATACCTTCATTTATTAAGTCATGCTTTATTTAAATCCCTCCTTTTTTTGTGTGCTGGGTTTTATATTCATTCAATAGGAGATTGTCAGGATATTCGGTTTTTAGGGTCTATCTGAGTTGGCTCTCCTATTATTTCTCTATTTTTTTTTGCTTCTTCAATTTCTTTGTGTGGGTTTCC
Organism: Dicyrtomina minuta; assembly: GCA_949802685.1. Classification (NCBI taxonomy): domain Eukaryota; kingdom Metazoa; phylum Arthropoda; class Collembola; order Symphypleona; family Dicyrtomidae; genus Dicyrtomina; species Dicyrtomina minuta. Next base: position 14,957 of record OX461813.1, read on the forward strand.
TTTTATGGCTGGGTTTTATTCTAAGGACATAATTTTAGAATTTTTCTTCATAAAAAGCATAAATATATTTATGCTTTTTATTATTTTCTTTGCTACAATTTTAACTCTAATATATTCTATTCGATTAATGTCTTTTGTTTTTATAGGTCTTTTATCATTTAAGACAGTATTAAATAAGCAAGACGATTTTGGGATAGTTCTACCCATAAGTATTCTTTTTATAATATCTATTGTTGGCGGGGCAATAATGTTTTGATGTTTTTTTCCTCAATTTTTTATCTATCTTTCTACTTACATAAAAACATTAATTTTAATCAGTTTGACTTTTACGTTATTTTTTATATTGTTAAAAACTAATTTAAAGTCCTATGTTAGAAACCCCTCTTTTTTTTTTAGTGTGATATGGGGATTACCTTATTTATCTTCTATAATGTTTATTAATTTTCTTCACATAGGATTAAAATATTTAAGATTTTTTGATCAGGGCTGGCTTGAATTCTTTGGGGGCAAAAAAACATATTATTTACTTGCTCGCAAAACAGGATACATTGACAAATTTAATACACTAGGGATTAAAAATTATTTACTTTTTTTTTTGCTGGTTGCAGCTATAGTATGTCAATTTATTTA